>PQWD01008051.1:0-26816 GCA_019425675.1 Leucinodes orbonalis
ACAGATGGAACGTCAAATGCTGGGTACTGGTAAAGTTAAACAAGAAATTCTTGAAAAGATACAGACAAATAATACACATACACATTTCTTCTTATAAGGAATAATATAAGTTGACGCAGATCACATAAAATATTGATGTTCTCTCTTCAACCTATCGCAGTCCACTGCTGGACATAGTCATCCCATTTCCCATTTTTAAATATTGATGTTAAAAAATAAAGTTCAATGTAATTTTCATCGATAATCAGACTTACCAAAGACAGTTGATCTATGAAGTTTGTTCTTTCGTTAATTCTCATCAAGTTTTTTTAAATGCTTCAACTTTTGTTCTTCTCGAATCATGAGCGTACTGTTTGCCATAGGTCCATGAATTCTTCAAATAGGTCTTCCACCTCGTTTAATGTCATAAAACCATTTCGAGGAAACGAGGAGAACAACCTGAAGGCAGCAGAGCAGAAAAACTAAGGCAACCATATTGAGCCGACTGTGGTAAGCAATATTTTGCACGGTTTAAATACATGTTTATTTTTAAAGGAATCTAAAGAATTTGTAACAGTTTTAAATTATGCTTGTATTTATGTTCACTTATTATAAAATAATTTAAATGTACACGCGTTTTGCTTGATTCTTTATTCGATTTAAGACAGACCAACAGACATATTAGAAAAGTGAAATGTGTCTATAACGGTTTATTTTATGGTTGATGAGTAATTAACAAAAGTGGTGAGGAAAGCGCACGATAGGGATATAACTTATATTCCAGTTATGAACTGCGATAGAATGAATAGAGAAATATGAAGATGGAGAAGTCATGCTTTGTCAGACTTTATTCAGCAAATTTTTTTTTTTTAACCTAGAGGATAACTTGACATATATAATCATATGTGTTGTAAGTTTATAAATTAATTAATAATAATAACCAATTAATATTATCATTCATATGAGCTCATTAAACGTCCCCACCGAGGGGCACAAGCCTACTTTAAACAGAGTATAGTACGGATCGGCCGACTTCACGCTCAACCTTTGAATTTTTTCGCAGGCGTGCGCAGGCTTCTCACGATGTTTTCCTTCTTCGTAAAAACGTCGGATAAGCGTACATAATTAAAAAAATTGAAAAGACATTGATTCGTGGTGGATTTGCACCTGCACCCTCCAAATTGGAGCAACAGTCCACACAATAACCAACCGACGCTTAAATATATCAGTCAACGTATAAGGCAATTTTAGGTCCCAGTTCATCCCACTTCTAAATTTCATTCCAAACAAAAATTGAACCTATATCCCTCAGGTTCATTTAAATTAAACTCCTGAACCACAGTAGAGTACAAAGCAATCGCATACACTTAATGACAATTACTTGTACTTCTGTAACCTACATACCAAGCGATAATTTTTAACGATCGCTATTTATCAGTCAAAAATATTGACTGCTATTACCCATAGAATTCATGGCATTCATGTTCAAGTTCATACTGTTCTAGTTCGATATTCAAGCAATGGTTATTGATTACAGAGAAATAAATATTTCATCATCATCAGCTCATTAAACGTCCCAACCGAGGGGCACGAGCCTACCCGTAAAGGGTGATTAGGCCTTAGTCGTCCACGCGGGCCCAATGCGGGTTAGACGACTTCACACACAACCTTCGAATCTCTTCGCAGGCGTGCATGAAGGTTTCCTCACGATGTTTTCCTTCACCGTAAGAGCGTCGGATAACGTATATATATTTTCGAAATTCGAAACACATTGGTACGTGTCGGGATATGACATCAGCCCTCCTGGTAGGAAGGCGACAGACCACACCATTGAGCCACCGACGCTCAAAAACAATATATTAAAAAATAAATTATTAAAATAAATATATATTTTTCTATAAAGCGTACCGTTTCGTGTCAAACCTTGAAGACTTGTTACAATCCACTGCTGGGCTTCGGCCATAGTGAAGTGTTTTGCAATAATCACCACGCTTAACAGGTTGGCATTAGCATTACCTATTCATCTAAATGGTTTAATTTAATAATAAATGCAATTAATTATAAATAAATATCCACTGACATTCACACAGCGCTATCTAGCACCAAGTTAAGCGTGAAGCCTGAACTATGGGTACTAAGCAACGGATAAACATAGTTTATATATTTTTTTGTAAATTCACACATATTACACATAGAAAACACCCAGACCATTACAAACAGACATGTTAATGCACACAAATGTTTGTACTACCCGGGGTTCGAACCCGGGAACATTGGTGTAGCAGCCGACGTCTATGGTTGACCATTACACCAGGGTCTTGCGTTTTTAGTATCTCGGGCTCACTCTCGATAGTTAATGATATGAAATTATTTATTTATATATATTTTAACAAGCATAATCATCATCATCATCATTGTTCCAGCCCAATATGTCCACTGCTGAACGGTGGCCTTCTCTATTGATTTCCACGCGGACCGATTCAGTTTCATTATTTTTCATTCCAGTTTCCATCAGATCCGGTCTAGTTCCAGTTGACATCCATCTGCTACCCGCCACGTACATATAGATATCCTCGTTTGACGCATATTTATCGCGTAGGGAAACACCTAGCAAAGCCCTCTCCATAGCACGATGAACAACCTTGAGCCTGTTCAAGAGGCCCTTAGTGAGCGACCACGTTTCACTTCCATATATCTTAACTGGCAACACACACTGGTCAAAGACCTTCGTTTTGAGACACTGAGGTATTTTTAATATTACAACGGCAAAAAAGCGAATGTTGGATACAAGGCGGCCATCCACCAGAGCTTCGTTGGTTTTTAGGTGAGGTTTGCTTAATTTTCCTTTCCTCCTTATAATAAAAATGTATACGCATCGCTAAAATTTTTCATGGAGGTAAATGCACAACTCGTAGAAGCTATAAAGAAAACAAAGTCCTTCACAGCGACATTATTTTCCAAACGACCTTCCATTCCAAATATCGCAATACTGGTATAAAACTAAGGCGTCGTGTTCTTTATAACTTAAACTTGGTAAACGAGGAAGTCGGCATTTCAATACAATGAGGAATTTTCTACTAGTTTTACTTATTTGTGGAATGACAGATCTGGTATTCTCGATACCACCGGAAGTGTACTACGATACCGACAGAGTTGAAGAGCATTTTGAAGAATTCGTGAAAACGTACAACAAACAATATGCTTCCGAGGAAGAGAGGAGTAGAAGATTGTTGATTTTCAAAAGATATTTGGAAAATATTAATGAATTCAATAGAAGGGACGAAAACGCAACATTCCGTTAGTCATATTAGTTAATAATAGTTTATATTGCGTTAAGTGAACTTGCGAAAGGTCGCTGGTGGAGACTGGGCGAGGAAGGCGGAGGATCGGGATATCTGGCGTAAAATGGGGGAGACCTATGTCCAGCAGTGGACTGCGATAGGTTCAAGAGAGTGAGAGAAGTGAACAGGCCGGTCACCTGGTGGTAAGTGATAAACATGACTATGACGGATTCAGTGTTAAAGGAATTTATAGTCACTACTAAGTCATTATTTTTATTTTGTCACTTAGCATGTCACCAGAGACTACAGATATTTTTTCTGTCTGTCGGACCCGGTAATTCTATTTTAAGTTAATATGTATATTATTATTTAATACATTACATTATTCGGTAACTAAAATATATTACACCCTAAACACTTAAAAATAAATAATTAAAACTAAAAAATATAATTAAAAGAAGTCCCTTTCGGCAAAGTTCCGAAAATACTGGCAGCGTTACCCCTTTGAATTGCCAGACTGATTCTTTGTCCAAGGTAGCAGCCAGATCTTCGGTCACCTGTGACGTCGACTAACCTTTTGGAAATTTCTTTGAAAAGCGTCAAAGCACTAGGACCCCACGGACCAAGGGTCTCGACACCGAACGGAACAAAATCATATTCGGAGCCCAGACCCCTGTATTTGCATGACCAGCTCTGTTGTTTGTACCATGTAGATGGGAAGGGGCCAGCGTGTCTGCACAAGTTGCATCCCATACTAGCACCCGGCCCATCCTCCATGGAATTAAACTCAACCATCCGGCCTTTTGCCATCGTCTCTAGCAATACCAGTCGGCTCAAGTAGACTTGGCACGTTGACGGTGGCAAGAGACCGGCGTATGACATCGTTAAGTGCGGCATGTCTCGAGAAGCGACCTGCACTTCTTTGGCAAGACAGACCGTGATGTCCCAACTGGTCGTCATCACTGCCGCAGGGACATATATGTGGAGCGCAGACCGGAACCCCAGCCGTAGACATAGCCGTTGCGATTCGGTTTTTTTAAAGTTTATATTTAGACCGTAGGTTCTAGAAAATCCACTTCATTTGTGCCGTCATTATAGGTACTAGGACTACTATTATTAATTTCCTCCAACACTGCATATATCATGGTCAGGCGTATCACATACCACTAGGTCAGCGTAATGACAGTCCTGTTCACTTATAGAATAAGAATCTTCCATTTTACTAGAAATTTTCTTTTTATAGGAGTTTACGAATACGCAGATTTATCGAAGATGAGTTCGGTCGTCAGTACACCGGAGCTGTTGACATGGCTACTGCATGTCTGCGCCTGAATCTTAATTTAACTGCCAAGGCACCTCCGGCTTTCGACTGGCGATTACAACAGAAGGTGACACGTGTTCGTAGTCAAGGCACTTGTGGGTCATGTTGGGCTATTGCTGCAGCAGGTTAGATTTTTTTACATTTAAGCGCCATCTAGTCCCAAGCTAAGAATTTAGCCTGTAATATAATAATAAATATGTATTGACACAGCGCCATCTAGACCCAAACTGTATCTAGTCCCAAACTATGTATTTAGCCTGTATCATGGGAAATAAACAATGAATAAACATACTCGTGTACATTTTTAAAATACATATTATACATATAAAACACCCAGCCATTAGTTTAGTGTAAGTTTTGTTGTATACAGATGGGTGACTGATCTGAACTACCAATCTTACCCTATGTAGTGATTACTTAACAGAGCAAATGTCGATACCAGCTCAAGTTGACGTTATCTATACTGATCACAGTAAATGTTTTGATCGAATTGATCATTTATTGCTTCTTCGGAAAGTTAGATCTATGGGTATTCATGGTAATCTTTACAAATGGTTTACGTCTTACATTCGTAATAGGTGTCAGATGGTTGCACTTAATGGCTATGTATCCCGAGCAGTGAGTTTACCTTCTGGCGTGCCTCAGGGATCTCTACTAGGTCCCCTACCCTTTAACATATTTATCAATGATATTTCTTCGTGTTTTAAATATTCCAAAATACTCTTGTATGCTGATGATATGAAAATTCTTTGTCCAGTTAATTCAGATGCGGCAGCACAGCTTTTGCAGGAAGACCTCAATAGATTTGAGGCTTACTGTTTAGCTAATAAGTTGGACATTAATGTTTCGAAATGTTATGTATGCTCCTTTACGTGTAAACCTAACATTCTTTCTTTTAAGTATAAACTCCTAAATTCAGTCATAACAAGAGTTACATGCATTCGTGATTTAGGAGTTACTTTTGTTACAAAATTATTTTTTGAGTCCCATATTAATAATATCATTACTAAAGCCTCTAAGGCACTTGGTTTTATTTTACGAATATCATCTGATTTTCACTTAGTAAAGACCTTCAAAATTCTTTATTGTTCGTTTGTGCGTAGTCACTTAGAATACGCTCTCAAATTTGGAACCCGGCTATAATATATATATTTCACGCATTGAAAGATACAGCAGCGATTCCTACGTTATTTACAATTTAGGTCTAGAACGTATATAGCTGATTATAGGAATCGTTGTCAAAAGTTCCATATTCTACCACTTAGTGAGAGAAGGCGTATTGCTGATCTTGTTTTTCTCCTTGGTATCGCAAATGGAACAGTTCATTGTCCCGAGCTTTTGGAGCGAATCGGTCTTAGAACTCCATGTCGTGGAGGGAGGAGACAGTGCACTCTGTACGTCCC
Organism: Leucinodes orbonalis; assembly: GCA_019425675.1. NCBI lineage: Eukaryota > Metazoa > Arthropoda > Insecta > Lepidoptera > Crambidae > Leucinodes > Leucinodes orbonalis. Next base: position 5,985 of record PQWD01008051.1, read on the forward strand.
ACCGGTAAAACCTGATTATAGACAAAATTCTTATTTAGTGAGGGCAAGCAGGTGTTTCAATGACTTAACTAAAAGTGTAGATGTAGACTTATTTAATACTACTACCTTGCAACTTAAGCGGCAACTTGCAAACATTTTTTTTATGCAGCAATAGCGTGCCGATGTTTTTGGGTTAAAAATTTAACTTTATACTTTGTGTTATATGTGGAAACTTTTAATTGGCCTTCAATATTTATATTTATTATGTGTCTAAAATAACATTAGCTGTAAGTTTTCCTAAAATGAAAAAAATAAAATAAAATAATAATCTTCGTTTTACAGGCAACATCGAAGGTCAATTCGCTATACGCTATAACCAACTCGCTGAGCTTTCGGAACAGCAAATTCTGGATTGCACGTCCGGATCTTGTGAGGGTAACAATCCAGGGCAAGCTATAGCGTAAGAATTTCGATAATATTATAAGTAATAGAAAACTGGTTTTTCGGTAACAAAATAATCAAAAAGTCTGTATTCAGTTTATGTCCTTACAAAACACTTAAGAATGTCAAATGAAGCTACCACTGGTTCGGACGGTAGAGTTCTACTGAGAAGAATCCAGCAAAAAAAGAAGTAGTCACTCTTTTAAAAAATGTTCTGTACAGAAAATAACATATTGTTGTCAAAATTATTATATAAGCTAATTATATAATATACTCTAAGAAAAAAAGTCCGTCTCAGAAAACTCCAGCTCATTTTGTCTGGGACTGTTCAAACCTTTGACCGCCAATATCCAGATACAATAGAAAAACATTTGTTTCTGTTGGATATATCCGTCAGCGGTGATAGGTTAAAATATTATTCCGTTTTGTAAGAGTTGGTAAAATACAACTCATATTACATCATCATCATCATCAGCTCATTAAAGTCCCCACGAGGGGCACGAGCCTACCGTATAGGGTGATTAGGCCTTAGTCGTCCACGCGGCCCAGTGCGGATTGGACGACTTCACACACAACCTTCGAATCTCTTCGCAGGCGTGCATGAAGGTTTCCTCACGATGTTTCCTTACCGTAAGAGCGTCGGATAACGTACATATATTTTCGAAAATTCGAAAATACATTGGTACGTGTTGGGATTTGAACCTCAGCCCTCCCGGTAGGAAGGCGACAGTCCACACCACTGAGCCACCGACGCTCACATATGATTACATATGAATCTAATATATGAAAATATTTAATAAATATGCCGGTAACCTGAATAAAGCTCCACGGCCTTTACCAGACACTTGTGTCGTCAAATGAAAAATAGAAGTGAAATACAAAATAGAATCTACCACCGGTAATGTCTACTATACAGTTTTTTCCCATGACTACTGTCTGGAAGGTCTGTGCCCTGCATTGGGCTGTTATGGGCTTATAATGATGAACCTGTTTCAGTGCGATGGTAGATCAAAGTGGCGTTCTGCTCGTATATGTTAATGATGAATAATTATTTTTCAGTGCGTTGATAGGTCAAAGTGGCCTTCTCCTGAATTCGCAGTATCCCTACGAGGGTGCCAAGGGTTTCTGCAGGTCTAACCGGGGTCAACCCGTGGCAATGGTGCAAGCTTGCAACATGTATTACGATCCGGAATCCGCTTTGACTGAAGTCATTTACAACATCGGACCCGTCGTGGCATGTATGTGGAAATATAATAATGATAAATATCCACTGAAATTTACACGGCGCCATCTAGCCCCGAGTTAAGCGTGAAGCGGATACTAAGCAACTGATAACATATTAATATACTTTTTTTTGTAAATAAATTTTACACATAGAAAACACCCAGACCAATACAAACATACACGTTCATGCACATAAATGTTTGTACTGCCCGGGAATCGAACCCGGAGCCCTGGATGTAGTAGAAGACGTCTTAACTTTTACACACCAAATGGGTCGTTATCTTCTTTACTTCAAGAATACAGGCGTCAATTAGTGCAATCTTGACGCCTGAATCAAAAATTTGTTACTGAACTTGATACGCTTATTCTGTCGATTTGTTGAAATTACTGAATATTTAGACTTATTCAGTATATTTATCAAAACTGTGAGTACTTAAATTCTTCGTAGAAAATAATATAAATAATTATATGTGCGCATAATGGATTAGTGTTCGCACTATAGTCCACATTGACACTTAGATTTAAGTTTATGTTTGTCTCTGATTTTTTATTGCTCGTACCAATGTTTATTTTGGTGATTGTTTTAGATTATAAATAAATAAAATTCATATTTAAAAAATAGTTCACATCCGTTATATTTAAAAGACCAAGCAGACAAGTTCTAGAGTAGAGACCGCGTGTTGGCAAGCGTAGCGTAGGAAACCCGGACCGATGGACTGAAGACTCTGGTGGAGGCTGGATGAGGAACATGGTGTACCAAGATATCTGGCATAATGAAGGACATCTATATCCAGCAGTGAACTGCAACATGTTGAAGAGTGTATAAAAACAAGCTGCAAGGACGTCGTCCTGTCAAATTTAAAAGCAAAGTTGTTTGTGTAAATACTACAAATGTACCATAAATAATACAGTAACCGCGCTTAAATAATTCAAAATCTGTGAAAAAATAAATGATGTAAAAAAGTATGGATTCGTGATATGCTCACAAACCAATCGAAATAAGTGTTCCGAATGCAGTGACAGCACACATACACATATTTCGAATTTCGAACACATTTACCTATAAACAAAGGAGTACAAACTGTACTCTCTTCGGCGGTTCGGTTTTGAGGCACGGATAGCGTATCTACCTTTATATATACAGAATATTATTGATAAAAACAGATAAAAATCGTTCGACGCATGCTAGAAGTATTGTGCAATTTTGCCTGTCAGTGGTTGCTAGGAAACACTACTAATGATTTTCATTCGATTTGAAATGCTGTCAATAAGTGCGCCTAATCTTCAACTACCTCAAACATAGGTTCTAACATGGGAAGGCAACAATGAGATAAAAAGTATATTATTTCATATCAACATTTGCATTGTTGTATTTGTGTATATATGTTGGACAAATTAAAGATTGAATTTTATTTGAGGTCACTTTTTAAAATAAAATAATGCCTGCTTCGACCAGCACAGGCTGTGACTCTTTCGACCCAAATGAAAAAAAAATTTTGTAGTTTTTTTCTATTTGCTATTTTTATGTTTTTTTTTATTTACTTATGTGTAAAATTAAATATTGTATTGTCCTTGTCTTGTGATGTGAAATTTTGCGGTTAAATACATGTCTTATCTACCTTTCTTGTATATAAACTTCGTCGTTTTCAGAAGTTGTGACGATAATGGATTATTTTTCAGTAATGCATGCGGGTCCGCAGTTTGCAGCGTACGGGGGTGGTGTCCTGTCCTATTGTCCACCTGTAGGGACTTATCATGCTGTACTTATCGTGGGTTACGGCAATGGTAATGTATACTTGACGATCCATGTGGTGTAATGGTTGAGACATCGTCATCTACACCAAGAGTTCAGGGTTCGATCCCCGGACAGTACACACATTTGTGTACATGCACATTGCACATGTCTGTTTGTATTGGTCTGGGTGTTTCTGTGTAAATTATGTATGTATTTACGTAAAAAAATATTTATGTGTAGTACTTTATTACCCATATTATATTATATATTTATATTGTGTGGATGTCAATGGATATTTATTATTATTATTTATGTTGGTACTAGTTTTCATTATCAAAAATAAATAAATAATATCCACTGATATTCACACAGCGTCATCTAGTCTCAAACAAAGCATAAGCCTGTTATATACGTAAGAGACAACTGATAAATATATATTTTTTAAATACACACATATTATACATAGAAAACACCCAGACTAATTCAAACAGATATGTTCATACACACAAATGTTTGTACTACCCGGGGATCGAACCTGGAACCTTTGGTATAGTAGCCGAGTCTCAACCATTTGAACAAATCGTTGTCGTGGGTCGTTAATTATTATAAAAATGATAATGAGACCAATATTGGGCCACTTTGATCGAAATTTTGCCATCCAGAGGTCCTGGAAACCGCATCAAATATGGACAGCTTGGGCAGTAGGTTATCCATTATCTGAAGGGCACCACAGACCTACAGACCGCTTCTGGAATAAATCTTACCCGATTTGCATGGCACAGGCCAACACCTGTCCACAGCAGAGAGAGAAATTCCTCTCCGAGCTATCTCCGGGCTGTGATCTTTCCTGGGCTGTTTGGAAAACTATGAATAGACAGAATTTAGATGTCTTGCAATGTCTTAACCAAACTAGGGAAATCTGACGTGTTCCACAATGGATTCCACCCTTTACCTCCGGGTCAATCCCATAGCTCTGCTGCGCGGGAAAGTCAGTGCCATTTTTTTTGGGTTAAAAGTGTACAGGACTCAACTGAGGGTAAGTGACACGACTGACCACGACATAATCTCAATTAAATGTTACAAAGTGTACAGGACGGTCAGGACGTTCACCAGAAGGTAAATGACACGACTGACCATAACAGAATGGTATTGATGGAAACCAAAAACTGATAGACAGTTATTCTTCATCAATGCCGCCCCACTCGTCACCCGAGACAGCAGATGTTAGGTGTCTTATACCCGGTAATTTTATTAGCTATAGTTCCCTCATCCTAAAACACAGAAGTGCATAACATTTCTATTTCACGGGACGATTTTATCTAGCACTGCGTTGGCACCTACCTAAACGACTCATAACCGAGTCTACCACCTAGAACATGCCTAGCCCTGAAGTTATGATTTGATGAAGATGACAATATGTATTTTTACAGAAAACGGCCTACCTTACTGGATTGTGAAGAACTCCTGGGGGCCCCGATAAAGGTGAATGGGGATACTGGCGTATCCTGAGGAACGTCGGCATATGCGGAATGAACAAATATCCTGTTTACTCAGCGGTTATCTATTAAAGAAGTTAACTGCAATTTAGGCCACTTCAACCAATTTGTTACTGAATAAAACAAATACAAAAATGTAATATAGCATTTTATTTTACTCCAAACCATGCGTACTGTGTTGTAAGGTCACGCCGTGTGGTGGGTTACGTCTTCCCATAGTTATGCTGTGCGGTAAGGCCTGGGCTCTGCAGTAGGCCGTTATAGGCTGTTGATGATGATGTGCTGTACGGGTTCCGTATCTAACGGTAAAAGCCAACGGAACGGTCTCCTTATCGCCAAATTTGAGAATGGATCTCTGATATAGCCACAAAGAATTTTAAAGTATCACAAGCGGCAGCAAAGACAATGGCGACTGTCTTTAGGATCATCATCATCAGCTCATTAAAACGTCCCCACCGAGGAGCACGAGCCTACCCGTATAGGGTGTATAGGCCTTAGTCATCCACGCGGGCTCAGTGCGGATTGGACGACTTCATACACAACCTTCGAATCTCTTCGCAGGTGTGCATGAAGGTTTCCTTACGATGTTTTTCTTCACCGTTAGATCGTCGGATAAACGTACATATAATTTCGGAAATACAATAAGACGTGGCGTGTTTTAAACCTGCACCCTCCAGATCGGAAGGCAACAGCTCACACTAAGATATGAGCCACTGACGATTCAATTCATATACTAGTATACACTTCTCGAAGGTTCAATGAGCTTATGATGATGATACATATTATACATAGAAAACACCCAGAGCATTACAGACATGTTTATGCACACATGTGTGTATTGCCCGGGGATCAAACCCGGAACCCTTGGTGTAGCAGCCGACGTCTTAACCGTTTATAGAAATACATAGACATACAATTTATAGAATAGAAACCATTACATTACGACTTGGCATTCAAACAACACATTAACAAAGGCAAACAAATAAATAAAAGCAAAAGTATAACTCTTGTACACGTACACTAGACACACTCTCACACATATATAAGTATATTTTATTATGATGTTTATGTAATTATATTCTCTCAATATTATTTATATTTAGGTGCATTCTCATAGTATTAGTATTTAATTGTAATTGTAATGTTATATGTTATACTTATATCATATTTATATTATGTAAAAATATTATATAAAAAAATCTGGAGCGATCTTGTCCGTGCGCCTACTCACTCGGGCTCACGGAAAATCAGCGTTAGGGTCCGATCACGGACCACGGCACATGCTGAGTGGGTCCATTTACTTTGGACGTCGTAGCACAATGAAATTGTCATTTAGTGTGTTCTTACTGTAATTTTGTTATGCTTGTGTTGCGATGTGCAAAAATAATAAATTATTTCTTTCTTTCTTTCTTTCTTTCAAAATAGAACTGGTACTTCCCATTAACTCAGAGAGTTGAAATTTGGTACAGAGTAAGGGTTTAATGGCTACATAAAGGGAAAACTATATACATATATATATAAAGCATACGTCTGTAATATGGATACAATGGATAAACATACTTATATATATTTTTGTAATGTATACATATTGTACGTAGTACCCAGTCCGATACAAACAGACTTGTTCATGCAAACTAATGCTTGTACTGCCCGGGATCGAACCCGGAACCCTTGGTGTATTAGCCGACGTCTCAACCATTACACCCCATGGGTCGTCCAATATTCCTTTCAAGTTTCTACAAAAGGAAGTGAAATCCACCAAAACATTCTGTAAAAAGCTAGCCAAGTCTCGATGGAGCTGCTTGATTATCCCTAAAAAGTAATGAAATAAAGACAAAGACGTGCCAAGTCTAAGGTTCCTTACTGCGATTACTTTATTATTATGGTTAATGTTGTGTGACTTGGCCGTTGAACATTCTTTATACGTTAGTGGACCTAAATTGAATAAACACTTTTCATTTTCATTTCAATGGTGAAACTCCGCCAGCAAGACCTGGGGATCCGGGTTGGATCCCCGGCAGTACAAGCATTAGTTTGCATGAACAAGTCTGTTTGTATCGGACTGGGTACTACGTACAATATGTATACATTTACCAAAAATAGTATATAAGTATGTTTATCCATTGTATCCATATTACAGACGTATGCTTAGTTTGGAGCCAGATGGAGCTGTGTAAATGTCAGTGACTAGAAAAAGTCCTCCGCAATTCTTTGCTAGATATCCCAGTCCTCCGCTTTTATCATTCAGGCTTTACCAGCGACCTTTTGCCAGTCGTTGGTCCATCGGACTAGAGGGCTACTTCGCTACGCCTGCAAAGATGCGGTCTCCACTCTAGAACTCGTCTGCTTCAACGACCATCGGTTCTGTGACGTACATGACCAGCCCTCTGCGACATTAACTTCCGAATCCAGCTAGCTATACGTATAATTAGATAAATAATGAAATTAAATTGGTCGTTAAAATACTCTCTATCAACAAACAGGCAATCTTAACATATTAAAATTGTATTCAATATTATAAGAAAAAAAATTTATTGTCATTAACAAAGATTGCACTAATATATAATAGAAAACATTACATTACGACTTGGCATGCAAACAACACATTAACAAAGACAAACAAATAAATAAAAGCAAAAGTATAACTCTTGTACAAACACTTAAACAATAAGAAAGAAAAATAAAAAACATATTATAGTGTAATAAATTATGCAATGCCCCAAAGTAACGAATACATGGCAAAAAGAGAAACGAAAGTAGCAATCTGAGTGGACAAAAAGGTCCCTGTCTCAGCTTACAATTCTGACGCAGCCGACGCAACTGCCCCAGCGCTGGTTTTCCGTCAGGGCCTTAGTGACGGCGAGTCACGCCACGTGTTATTTAAAGGCAGGAAATCAAAACAGCTGAGTCTAAACAATATTTCAAAGTAACTAAAATAGGCATTTTAAATCTACCAAAAAAATGTAAAAAAGATAACACAAATAACCTACGCCACATATTTGAATTTGCCCGGAATCCATGTTAAATTACAAAATGGCGTGGTGATTTATGTATTCCATATCTTGGTCTTCCTCAAGGTTCCAACTTAAAGTATTGGCATACCATTTTCTATTTATATACCGGACCCTAGTCGAAGATTATCATTTGAGTTGCAAGTCTTACATCATGTACTCCTTTGCTCTAGTGATTTTCTCGTTAGGCCTGGTTTGTGCAGCACCAAACCAGCATTACGACCTGGATAATGCACCGGAGCTATTTCAGGAGTTCATGCGGACTTATAAGAAGCAGTACGCCACCGAAGAAGAGAGAATTGCGAGGTTCAACATCTTCAAACAGAATCTGGAATCAATTAATGCCAAGAACGCACAAAGCCAGCTAACGGTTTTTGGTATGTGCATTTAATTTTTGCAAATTTTGGTTTGATATTTAGACTTGTGAGTTTTTTTGATTAGTACCTATTTAAAAGATATTGATACTAAGTGTCTGGGTCTTAAGATGGATTTCTATTCCATAATTTATTAAATAGGCAACAGGTACGAAGGTAAGCACAAAAAACGTGATATTGGTTAAAAATAATTTGTTTTGACTTCGTCGTCGTTAGATATCAAGGAACAATTTCAGTAGATGTTTACTCTCAGATACCGTTCTGTCTAATTCTTGTCGGAAAAAACTATCTCATTTACCCTTTCCCATTTTATTGCATGGCAGTCCATTTACTAATAGTGTGATATAATATCACATTCTTCTCGATACTATGACTTATTACGCAATAACTACAAATATTAAGGATTGTCTGTTTCCTAATATTTACTTTGAACTAACCAAGGTTCATATTAATTATAATAGTCACAATGATTAGTGGTCACCTACCATTGAGTGATTGCTCATACATGAAATCATTTTCGCTCCCGTATGAACAGTTTTTGATAAGCTTATTAAACGACTCCATTGAGGGGCACGAGCCTACCCGTATAGGGTGTTTAGCCCTTAGTTAATAAGGAAGCTTATAAAGTCTACATATACTTGTAAACGTATTGTTTTTAAGGAATTAACCGCTTCACCGACATGTCTATGGAGGAATTTAAGCAAAAGTACACGGGTCTGAGGGTTGATGGCCCTTTAGGTTTATGCGCAAGTTACGCCAGTACCAAAACCACCACCTCAGCCCCGGAGCAGTGGGATTGGCGTGACCAGAACATAGTAACTCGCGTCAAAGATCAAGGATTCTGTGGTTCTTGCTGGGCTTTCAGTACCACTGGTAAGTGCTACTTTACGATGCTGTTACTGGTTTTCGTTGAAGACCTGAAAGATTTCTAGTGGCAATTTTAGTGTTTATGCTGTATTTGTTTTTTTTTTTTGCACTAAAGTTCTGATATCTATTTTGTTTAATAAACATTTTATCATATCATTATTATTTCATCAGTACGTTTTCGACGTAATTGTTTACCACATCAAATATTTCCTGAGCTATAAGACCTGGCGGTTTTAAAAAAAAAGAGCGTGAACATCTCTATTTAAAATACCGGCCATGCCTATCTATGGTCATCCGTATTGCAAATATTTATAGGCGGGGGGAGTAATTATCCGTCAGATGGATGTCGTCTGCTGCTTCAGATTGGTCAGCGTGGAAATCATTAGGGGGACTTCGTTCAGCAGCGGACTTATTAGCCTACAATGATGATGAATTTTCGTATATAATATAACCAGGTACAAATACCCCACCAAACGGGTGTGAAGAAGCCTTCTCATTCTAGAATCTTGTAATTACATAAAATTCAATATACATTACATTTAATGAGACGGTTTCATTTCTAATGGCAGGTAATTTGGAAAGTCAATACGCAATGAAGCATGGTAAAAGGCTGGAGCTATCGGAAAGTCAGCTGGTGGACTGTGACATATATGACATGGGTTGTTTAGGAGGATTAATGACAAATGCTATTAGGTGAGTTTTTCATTATAGAATAAAATATAGAGCAAATACGTAGAAATCTTTTTCGAAATAACTACTGGTGTTGGCCGCAGATGGCTTTTACAGTTGATCTAGACAATTTTAGCGCAGATTGCTTTCAGCCTAAAACATTTACACAGAGAGGCTAAGGTCGTCCGAGAAGGGGACTCGAACCTAGGCTAAGAGCGTTGCGGTGAGATGATGCTTGGGGAGAGAGGCGGACCGGCACAAGCCGGTTACGCGAAAAGGGACTGAGCGAGGGGATTCTGACGAAGTCCGATGCCAGCGAGGGCGGAACCTTGGATACATTATATACATACATCAGCCTAAAACGACCCACTCCATGGACAGGCCCTCTTACGTAGCATAGTATTTGGGATATTAGGCCGTAACCCATCACGCTTGCTTAGCGGGGTTTGATTCTAGGTGGTAGACTCGACACTGAGTCCTATAGGTAGGTACCACCGCAGTGCCAGATAGCGTCCCGTGAAACAGGAGTGTTATGCATTTTTTGTGTTACGGGGTGAGGGCACTGTAGCTAGTGAAATTACCGGGTATAAGGGACCCGACATCTTTTGTCTCGGGTGTCGGACGCAGTGCGGCGTTGACGGAGAATAGTAACTGTCTATCAGTGATTGGTCTCCTTCAATGCTGGCCTATCATGGTCAGGCATATCATTTACCATGAGGTAAGCGTCTTGGCCGTCCTGTACAATAACATGAAAAACATACTTTATCACATAGAAATTTCAGACCTTTGTATTGGTCTGAAATTTCATGTACAGTTTTAATATGACGATTTAAGGCGTCTTTGACGGTCCAAGGTTTAGCGTGTGTAAGGTGAAGGTGTCTGTACGGTGGTGTGGTATACGCGGTGCTGGATGGTGGTAGGATTAGCGAATTTTGTCACCCACCAATTCGTATAGGGCCCGCGTTGTGGTTTACGGCCCAATCCTTCTCATAGCTTTGCGTGAAAGCCCTGCAGGGACCGTAATAGGCTGCTTCAAGCTCTATAAATGATTACGATTATTCCAGACACCTCATGGACGTTGGTGGTAGTATGTCGGAAGAGGACTACCCTTACACACCTGTTGATGGTGAATGCAGATTTAACAAAAGTCAGATCGTAGCCAAAGTGACTGGCTGCGAAAAGTTCGTCCCTTCATCTGAAGACGAACTCAAGGAGATTCTTCATAAAGTTGGACCTCTTGCCATTGGTGAGTAATAGATTGTTTTGATAATCAAGACCATGATGAAAGCGTCGATGGCTCATTGGTGTGCACTGATACCTTTCGATCTAGAGGGCGCAGGGTTTTCGATTTTTATAAATTATATGTACGTTAACCGACAAAAGATTTTCTGTACAAATAAATGTAAAAATGCTGAAATAATCATGCATCGTCTTAAATAAAAGGCTCCGTGACTGGTGAAATTGCAAAAAAAGTAGTTGTTGCGAAAACTTCATAATTTGGTAATATTTTTAAGATAGTAAAAAAAGCAGTTTTTTTCTTGCCCTTTTTAAGCTCAATAGTTAAAAAGGAGTTCACCTATACTTAAAGTGATAGATCTAGCCCCAAAAGGTCTACGATGGCAACACTGCATATGTGGTGTAATAGTTGTGATGTCGGCTATTACACCATGGGTTCCGGGTTCGATCCTATCCATTACAAAAATTAGTGTGCGTTTACATATCTGTTGGTATTGGTCTGATAAAATTCAAGCAGAACTTCTTCTTCAAGCAAGAACTTGAAATAGGGTTTGATAACGTGTATATTCATTTTAAATTTTCCGTTAATATTTTTAAATATCTACCAAAGTTGAAGCCACATTGCTTAATTTTTGGGGTATTTTATCCCAGCGCACGCCTGTGAAGAAATTCAAAGGTTGTGCGTGAATTTGGCCTATTCACACTAGGCCCGCGTGGATGACTAAGGCCTATACACCCTATACGGGTAGGCTCGTGCCCCTTGGTAGGGACGTATACTGCTGACTATCCCTTACAGTTACAGCTTTACCAAATTTTCTACGGAGTTTCTCTCTAAGAGTTTAAAATTGGTGGTTTTTATTCAACAGCTCTTGATGCCACCGATTTGGTGCCATACGAATCGGGGATATTGGAAACTTGTCAACCAGGCAAAATGAACCACGCCGTCCTGCTAGTAGGTTATGGTGTAGGTAAGTACTCTCTTTTCTTCAACCTATCGCAGTCCACTGCTGGACATAGGTCTCCCCCATTTTGCGCCAGATATCCCGGTCCTCCGCTTTTTCCATCCTCCACCAGCGACATTTCGCAAGTCGTCAGTCCATCGGTCCGGAGGGCGTCCTACGCTACGCTTGCCAAGACGCGGTCTCCACTTCATAACTCGTCTGCTCCAACGGCCATCGGTTCTGCGACATACGTGCTACTTCGACATGCTGGTCCGGCGGGCTATGTCGAAATTCTAAATTTAGTTCTCTTACGGATTAAGTCATTTCTGATCTTATCCCTAAGAGAGACCCTGAGCATAGCTCGCACCATTGCGCGTTAAGTGACTTTGAACTTGTGAACCAATCCCGCAGTCAGTGTCCATGTCTCAGCTTCGAATGTTAGGAGGGGTAAGAAGTACTCATTTTTGTGAATATATATATATATATATATATATATATATTGGTACTGCTTGTTCTTATTGTCTTATAATCTAGATGGTAGACTTGGTACTGAGTCGTCTAGGTATAGTCTAGTATAGATATCGTCCCGTGAAATAGAAGTGTTTTGCACTTCTGTGTTTCGGGATAAGGTTAATTTTACTATATGTAAAATTACCAGATATAAGAGACCTAACATCTTTTGTCTCGGGTGATGGGCGCATGCGGTATTGATGGAGAGTAATAAATCTTTATCAATTGTTGGTTTCATTCAATGCCGCGCTGTCTTGGTCAGGCGTATCACTTAGCATCAGGTGAGCATCCTGACCGTCCTGTACACTTTGTCACATAAAAAAATCATCAGCCCGCTGCAGGGCATAGGCCTACCCGCACAGTTTAGCTATGGGAGGTGGGCCGTATCCCACCACGCAAACCCAATGCGGAGTGGTGGTAGTTAACGACTGTTAATCCTAATATTAATAGTCGTTAATATTAAAATAATTGACGGGAACGATGGCTTAATGTGCTCTCGGAAGCATGAGAATATATTTTTTCAGACAATAAGAACATTCAGTCTGCAATGTCCAAACCAAACGAGGAAAAATCGCACAAAGTGATGTTAGCTTGATTGGAACCCACGGTCTCCAGGTTACGTTTTGATTTAAGCCGAACGTTGTACCCACTAGACCTTGGAGGCAGTTTGTTTAACATGGATTTTCGTTTCAGAAAAAGGCGTCCCTTACTGGATCATCAAGAACTCTTGGGGTACTAACTGGGGCGAGTTAGGTTTCGGCAGAGTGAAGAGAAACATCAACGCCTGCAACCTTATGGACCCATTGGGGCTGATTGTGACTGGCACTGTTGCATAATCGACTTTCCAAATGATTCCTTAGAAATAGTTACGTTAATTGAATTGTATGCTATTGTTGGAGAAATAAAAAAATGACCATTGGGGTACTGGAAACTTAGCAGTTATTTACTTAATTTTTAAGATTCAAACTCAAATAAATATAAACTTAAAGTCAAAAACTTCTTTATTCAATAAATAAATAGGCGACGGAAAACTAACCAAAGCAAACTCAAACTCAAAAATGCTTTATTCAAATACATCATTAAATCACACTTTTGAATCGTCAAGAAGTTAAAGCAAATCTGAAATTCATCTTAATAAATAAATATCTGTCCATCAGTTGTGGGTCTCCGTTAAGGCCGCTCAGTAATGGTCAGGCGTATCAGTTACCATCCAGGTGAGTGTCTTGACTTGGTAATCAAAAAAACACCCAGACCATTACAAACAGACATGTTCATGCACAGTGCACACAAATGTTTGTACAGCCCGGGGATCCGGGATCCTTGGTGTGTACAAACATTTGTCTCAATTACACCAAATATGTCGTCAAGTGTTTTTTATTTTCTTTTGTTTCATAGGCAGGTAAACGAATAGACGATTCACCTAAGTGATATCATCACTCATGAAGACTTCATAACTCCGAAAGAGCTTCGAGTGCTTTGCCAACCCTAAAAAAGGTGAGCGAAAAGTAAATATGGGGGGAATTTGGGTCTCCTGTAACTTCGTTTGTGGCTCAATGGTGTGGACTGATGCCTTCCGATCAGGAGTGCGCAGGTTCAAATCCCGCCATGTACCAATATGTTTTCGAATTTTCGTACTTACATGTATATCCGACGCTCTTACGGTAAAGGAAAACATCGTGAGGGAACCTGCGCTCGCTGCTAAGAGATTAAAAGGTTGTGCGTGAAGACGGCCGATCGCACTGGGCCCGCGTGGACGACTAAGGCCTAATCACCCTATACGGGTAGGCTCGTGCCCCTCGGTGTGGACGTTTAATGAGCTGATGATGATGATAAAATCCATATTACATATAATATACTAATATTAAATCTTAGATATTAAATTGAACAATAAAATGAAATCAATTAAAATCCAATCTAAGCATGGATAACTTACTCTTAAAAGTTATAGTTTTGGCCACACTTAAATTGTATATGCGCGTAATAAATATTTCAGAATTGGAACATCCAGTAACTGCGCCATAAATAATATAATAAAGAAAACATATGTCGATTATAATTTTTAACAGCAAACAAAGCACGACTATTTGCAGATTATTGTTGCGTACTTTGTTACTTTACACGTCGGTATTAAGTAATAAGAGAAAGCGGTATGCGGTGGATATTGTTTTATTTTAGGCATAGAACCTTCTACTGTTAGGTAGTCAAAAACAGACTTCAATTTACCTAAATATAATTTAAATTGAATGTATAGCTAACTATATAATATAAATAATTGCATTTAACCTTTACGGGTTGGCTCGTGCCCCTCGATGGGGACGTGTAATGAGCTGATGATGATGAACAGATTAGGGAATCCTAACTGTTGAAATAACTGCGAACATTAAAGTTCTCAGTAATTATCCTTTTTATCACATAAAATGATCATTCAAATTAAAAAAAATGCTCCGACAGACGATGGCTGTAGTAGAAACCGCGTCACTTTAAGTTATGTGACCAAGGACTTGTGAAAATTCAGAAAGTTTTAGTGAATTTGTATAAAACCAATCAAAGTTGTGGAATATTTATGGATATGTCCAAGGCATTTGATTATGTTGATCATAAGATACTGCTGAATAAATTGTATTGCTATGGAGTTAGAGGAAATGCGCAGGATCTTATAAAATCATACTTGGAAGAAAGAGTTCAGTTTACTGAATTAAACCAAGTCTCATTGAAAACTAAGCAAGTGGAATCTTATAGATCACAAAAAATGCATTTCAAATTAGGAGTGCCTCAAGGCAGTGTCGTAGGGTCTCTGCTTTTTTATATATTTAACAACAAGTTACTAATCGGGAAACAGTACTATCGGCGTATCATGGATTTGTCATGACTACATTGCGGTATTGAGTAATATTTTGGGGTAACTCATCTTATAGGGAAGTGGTTTTTAGAGCTCAAAAACGATGCCTTAGATCAATTTTCCATCTGAAATCAACAGCTGTTTTCCATATTTAAAATCCCTAAAACTATTGACTTTTCCAAGCTTATACATTGTAGAGATTTGTTTATTTGTGAAATATAATCCACATATTTTCGAAATGAAGAGATGGTATTGGAATTGGGAGTTCGACCTAGAAAACCGGCCATAGTAAGGACTAAATGCAAGACTGCACTAAGAAAAATAATGTCATTGGAATGGCACGACAACTGTATAACTTTCCAAAATACTTGTTAGGTTTGGACGGAAAGAAGTTCAAGGATGATCCATAAAAACCCTTCTCGTGGAAAAGTGCTTTACAGAGTAGGAATATCTGGCTGATAAACTTGATTAGGCTGGTTATGAGAAAGATAGTGGATTTCCAATATTAATTAATTACTATCAATTACATTATATAGCATGTTCTTTTTTTAAAATAAATATTCGTATGACCCACCGGGTCAATCGTAGCGGAATGTAATATTTGTATAAAACCGTTTGTACCTATGATTTATAACGAATCAATGTCATTTCATTTCATGATCAGACTCAAAATATTCATATAACGCTATGCCATTTTAAATATAAACTATTTATATAGCTGCGAACATAAAAGTTCTCAGAAAATAAAACGCAACACCGCTTCAGCGTGTCGCTTGGACCGTTATATGTAAAATTTCGCCCCGAAGCTATGCACATGGTATCTTCAAAAAGATATTCAATCAATAGACAATGAGACGCGCGAATAAATTACCAGTATTACACTCAGGATAATAACAGTATACGTTTTTAAAAACCGTGTCACAAATGTTCGTTTTTAAAAAGAGAGTGTTGTTTACTGTAGCGTACTTATTCCACAAATCATATATGAAGTTATTATTATATCAAAATCTAGGAGAAAGTTTGTATGTACGTTCTTACTTCTTCACGACTAAATGGTTAAGGAGATTTTTATAAAATTTGGCTAGCAAAGCCAGTTGTTTATACTGTTTGTAAGATTATAATGAATTTAATAAAAAGGCCTAACTATACTATGATAATTATTTGGGTCCACAAATAGTGGCCATGGTTCACTAGCTGTCGTAATAAAAATGAAAATGTTCGTAAAAAAATCTCATTGCGAAATTCGCTCAAAACCTCCATACAAAAGAGAAAAAGCATCTATTAATACGAGTATGACTATCCATATGGTGTGATTTGAGATTGGTTGATTATGTTGGCTCTTGCACCAAGGGTCTCGGATTCGATATCCGGACATTACAAACATTTGTGTGCATGAAAAGCAGACACGTTTCCTGTGTTTAATATATATGTATTAACAATAATATGGATGTACTTATTTATTTTTATTCGTTGTTCAGTTCACATATTACAGGCTAAATGCTTTGTTTGGCTGTGTGAATGTCAGTGAATATTTGTATTTATTTTTGCAAAATATTGGCACAAAAGATATGCAATTCTCAGTATGTACCAAGTGCGCGTATGCAGCCTGATGCGCGGGCGGTGGCTACGCATAGGCCGGTGCATTGTGCATTGACAAGTAGTTTGAACAGAATGCCACCCTGTTACTGCTACTAATTTGACCAGGGATGGATTGTGACGAAAATATTATTTCAATATCTAGCGAGGTAGGGGCTTAGTTATAATAAAATAGTGTATTATTTAAAAAGTTTTTATATTTTATTTATTTATTTTCGGAATACTAACAGCATAAATATTTAAAAATAATGATTGATTAAAGTATCACTATATGGACGTGTTCCATCCCTATGTCGTGAATTTCAATTCAGTCAACTTGACGATAAACAAGTCATTTATATACTATCTATTCAACATTTCGCAGTCCACAGCTGGACATAGGTCTCCCCCATTTTGCACCAGATATCCCGGTCCCCCACTTTTCTCATCCAGCCTCCACCAGCGACCTTTTGTTATATATACTGGGTTGTTTGTTATATGTATTGTGTATTATTCAAAATAATGACAATGTTCATTAAGAGCACTTTTTTAATAAAGGTATAACAAAAACATTAAATATTTTGTAACTAATTCCCCATAAAATTTTTAGGATTCATTTAAATCTGCAGTACCAAAAATAATATGAAACGTTACATTAAAAAGTTATCCTTTACATATTTTTTTTCTTTTTCATTTATATATATTCTAAAAATCCCTCGGATACGTATCTGTGTTCAAAGGTGCAACCCGTTGTAAAAACTACCTAAAATTGTCCAAAAATTCTCTAAACGTGTCCCATTGTCTGCGCACACCCGCCACAATAGCGCTCAATGAGCCATCCTTAGCCGACCTTTTATTTCCAACAATAGTACTTTGCTAACTTACCACTGTGTTTCATGTTACATCACACACTAACATCTTATCATCACTTATTTCTACTTCTATATCACAAACAGTAAGATTCAAATTCCGTTGCAAATATTGCTTCTTATGTGTCTTTTTATTTCTAAGTGCAGTATTGGCATTTCACATGTTTGCCATAGTGTCATTGTTACCTACACCTATTGTGGCATTGTCCGTGCCTATTGTCGGGGGGAATCAATGCGATACATTTTAATATTATGAAATTATAAACGTCTTCCGCCATTTTCTAGGACACTGATGCTATTGCGTGGGTTTGCACTTTTAATTTTGGTTTTAGGAATATAGGTCCCTTACAGTTTTGTCTGAGTTGGGACTGATTAAAAAACAAGAAAAAGAACAATTTATTATAAAATCGATGTGGAAGTCATAGGTGTTTTAGTAATATTGCCTTAAGAGTTTCATAATTATTGGCAAGCCGATATGTCAGTATGATGTCGATATGAGTCGCATATATTTATGTATTGATTAATATTGTTACCAAAACATCAATGCTAGAAATATATCAAACATTTGCTCTAATTAATAACTGGTTAATTCATTTTGAAAACTTTGAAAATTAATCAATTGTAACGTCCAAAAAGTTTCACAACGACAACGCGTTATAAATATAAATAAATAAGGCGTGTGCTTGCTCAAACATTAAAATATTTTATGTATTTTGCTACTAGTTTTACGACTTTCAAAGAAATACTCAGTATGTTTGAAATATAAAGAGTTAACATACCTAAAATTTTCGTGACTTCGATATCAAACTAGAAGTCCTCAATATGTTAAATAATTTAAAAAAATAAGCACTTATATTTCAAAATATTTCAATCACAATCATCTCAACGGCACTCCTGTTCCACCTACATTCAAAAATTTATTGGAATCCGAAACTGTCTGAGGCATTCACAAATCTCCACTGCATACAAACACATCAATACTTGCATCCGGTGCACTACCCTTACTTACTATTGTACTATCCACTGTTATAGATTACAATGTGCACAATATCATATGAGACAAATAACTCAATTTAGTGGCGAATCTATAAATTGCCCAATCGGACACCTTTACCGGATATCGTGTGGTTTCACTTATTAAAGCCTCTGGACTAGTCATGAAGAATGGCACTCAAGGTGTTCCTTTTTGTAACTTCCAATAATCAGGTAACATAAAAATAACTGCATTGAATTGTGCGAAGATTAATTGATTCTACAACTTTCGGAACATCAAACTCCAAAGGATAAAAAACAGAATGACATCATGTTTGTAATTTAATTAATAATTACTTAGAAGGGTACACATGTGGCCACATGTGTGTTTGTGGCCTGAGCCCTACCCTACAGTGGGACGTTATAGGCTGATGTCACGTGCACAAAGATTATGAGTAGGTAATGCAAAGTGAGTGGAACTAATCGCAAAAACGATAAATAAACAAGAAATAATTTTATATTTTTGTTAAATTGACAGCTGTTGATGACAGCAGATCGGCTTTGGTTTCAAATCTGTAGAGTAAAATGGGCGAATAAGTGGGTCTCATGGATTGTGTTGGCGATTTTCCGGGTTGTCTGGACGCTCAGGGTATGCACTGCTTATTTGCATATATGGATTGGACGCCACTGGTTTATGACGATGATGAGAGTACACTTAAAAAAAATCAAAGATTTTTATCACATTTGATTTTTAAAACTCTTTGTTGCTGTCCTGAATCCGTCCAATTATTCTAGCAGAATTTCGTTTCTGACATGTTTCGCTCTCGAATGGGGTCACAATTCTAACGTAACTTATTTCTTACCTTTTTTTTGATATAAGTTTATAAACAAGTTAAAGAAGCGCTAGGAACAAATATTGCTTGCTGAAATCATGCTTGCATTCTAACAACACTTCAATCAGATAATCTTTTCTTTAATATTTATTCGTCAAAATGTGGTAGTTATTGTAATGTAATTAATTTCAACTTAAATAACTTTTCCCAAAGCACATTTTCTTTTATACCGGAAAGCCAAATAAGAGATAAAGATCAGTAGCTAAGTCCAAATCTACTGAAGAAGCGGTCTCCATTCATACCTCGCCAGACATTCTGGCACCGTGAGTATTTGCAATATAATTGTATGTTTTGTTTCATTAACATCCTCCGCCGTTTTTTCATCGCCAAACTCATTCTTTGAATTATGTGGAGAGTGAATTTATTTTTGTTGAACGGAACCACCTAAATCAGGATTAGGATGGTTACCCTTTTCGGTTTTGCTTGACTTTGACTTGCCGGCGTATTGAGCCTTTATAACCTCAGAGTTTTGTAAGACTACTTATGTATTGTTCGATCTACGAGAATTGAATAAAGTTGAATATTGGAAAGATTTGCTATATATTAAAACATAGTTCCAAAATTACACTCAAACATTGCATAACTAGTTGTTGGATATTTGTGTAATAATATTTACATTACAGATGAATTAAAATTAATAGATTACATCTATGATATTTTACCAAGTGTAGTATTAATAATAATAATATTTTTTTATTTCATAAAGTGTTAGTAAAATACATTGAATTATTGTATTACTGTATGCTGTTCGCTTCAATTGACCTTTGCGAACATTATTGACGACCCATTTGGTGTTGCGGTTGAGAGGTCGACTGCAACACCAAGGGTTCCGGGTTCAATCCCCGGGTAGTACAAACATTGGTGTGCATGAACATATATGTTTGTAATGGTCTGGGTGTTTTCTATGTATAATATGTATGTATTTCCAAAAAAAATGTATGTAATTAAGTTTATCCGCTGTTTAGTACCCAGAATACAGGCTTCAGGCTTAACTTGGGGCTAGATGGCGCTGTGTGAATGTCAGTGGATATTTATTTATTATTATTAACGAAACCTGCAATCCGACACATGATTCGCACTAAAAACATGAATTAATACAAAATCGCTTTAATAAATACAATTTATTTCAATTCATATTTTTTATGAAAGAACAGGTAAACGATCGGACGAATTACTTTTCTTATACCACAGTACATTATCA
>PQWD01008052.1:0-29821 GCA_019425675.1 Leucinodes orbonalis
TGTCCAGCAGTGGACTGCGATAGGTTGAATAGGATGATAAACATTTTATCTCCTATTAAAACCACGTTATTGGCAGGATGAACCACATGCAGATGGGGTTAGATAATTCACAAAGTGGTACCTATGGGTCCTACGAATCTCTAATTTTTTGAGTATCTTTAATGCTGTTGTATAATTATTTGTCGTATTTGTAACATCGAAAAAGTCTTTCATCCGTCTAATCCCTTCACTAATTTTATTCAAGCCATACAGCATTTTGAATAAATGTAAGTTAACGTATCGCTGTTGAATATTAATATGCGTTTGAAATTGGCATTTGCATATTATAAGAGTTTCCGCATTTAACCCTGTTCAAATTACGTACAGCTAAGTGTCAGATATTACCAATACGTACATAAGTAGGTATTACACTATGTTAATTATGCAGTTTTAAATAAATACGTCTCTTTTTATGTAAGTTTGCCAATGCAATAACGCCCTGTGTATGTATAAGTCAGTGTTATTTGTATGGTTTAAATACAACTGGGTATTTAAAAATATAATTAAGTAGTTACTTATATTGAATAAAAGGATATTTATTTTGTATGATACTAAAATTAATATCATAATAAAAGGACCTCATTAAGATTTCAATAAGAAACTCGACCTTAATTTTTAGTGACGTATTTTCGTAACGGCGTACAATAATGCTGAGATGTAGAAGAAAACTATGAAAATACCTAAACTCCTTCTATAAGAATATATTGTAAGTATTGAGCCCTTGGCTCTAAATGTACAAAAAATAATTTCCCTTGTCCATTAATGTCTACATTGTAGCAATTTATGCGTCACGGTCTACAAGTTCTCATCTGTCGTGAGCTCGTGAGAGTTTAACATTTGCATTACGACCAGGGCTACGCCCGTAGCACTTAAACGATTTTATTTTTTCATCAAAACAAAGTTCATGAAGATACTGGCCATCAGTCTTTAACGGCCCACTGCAGGGACAGGCCTTTATGCTGTGCAGAAACCTGTACAGCATAACTATGGGGAGAGTGCATATATTTGTGGTCTTTATATAAATAACATTAAAATTTGTATTAAATATGTATTTTTTAATCAGTTATTATTTTAGTTTTTTTTAATTATTGTTTTTTATATTAAGTGCATGTTTGTTTGCATCTACCGCTCTTAACATCCGTAGTCTAACATCTGTAGTTACGGGTGACGGGAACAGTGCACCTTTGATGGCAAATAATAACTGTGTATCAGTTGTTGGTCTCAATCAATGCCGTTGTCATGGTCAGGCGTATCACTTACCATCAGGTGAGCTTCCTGACCGTCTTGTACACTTTTTAATATACGCGACGTGTTTTATGAGTCCGTGGTATTACTCCATTCGTGCCAATGCATGGCTCACCTACACTAAAAAATCATATATATTACTACAGGCCCGTTTTATAGTCGCTTCTACACATGCGAAACAGGAATATTGAGGTCAAGGATAACGGTGTTTATTCCAACTTAGGGGGGTTCCGTTCTTAGGGGTTCTATTGGGGTTAGCATAGAATACACGACACATGATACGATTGATGTAAGGGTTAGAAAGGACTACTATGTTGGTACTAGAGTTGTAGGTGCTCACTCTGTCGGATTGGCAGGTACCCTATTACCTAAAATGTAAATATGTTATCAGGAAGAGAAGGGTCCCAGGTTCAACTTTTAGGACCGAAGCACATGCAAAAATTAAGTTGACAGTGTAGAGAAATAAAAAGCTAATATAAAAGTTACAATTACAGTTGACCTTTTCATGCAAGTTGCACAGAGACATGCAATACGGTCAACTTAGCTGAAGTCAAAAGTCCCATATCAAAGACACAGAAAAATATGCGTTTAAAAATAATCAATGAACTAACTTGATGCACAATATCACTAAAAAGTGTTCGTGGCAATACTCTGCCCATCGCATCGGTTGAGCAGAATTTTCATTAGGTTTCACTTTTAAATGTAGTTATAGCATAGTAGTGTGCTCGTGCCGTTTTGATTTTGTACCCTGTCATTGAGTTTTGATTGTTAAAATTAAAATGCATAATTATATGTTATAAATGTTACTATAACTAGTTTGAGGTTCCTTCATGACTGTGCACCTAGTTAATTTATTGTATATCTAAGGTTTTATTCCCAAGACTAGATAACTATTCGCTGGGTGCGAAGTACTAGGTGGGGGTAACATAATTTATCGCAGCGCTCATGGTCAAAAGTAGAAATAATGTAAGCTCTGTCATCAGATGTATCTGTCAATGGCAAAGTGATTCTACATAAAAACATTTTAATATCATTAATTAATTGCATTAGTCCGCTAACAAAAATGAGTCACAGTAGTTGTTGTGTTGTAAACTGCAAGAATACTGGCAGAAATATTAAATGCAGGTTTGATATTGTGAGTAACACTCACAAACCCGGTCTTCAAAACTATAGTCATTTCGATATGAAAACTATATTTAATTTATTACTAGCGATACAGGAACATTTAAATATATTTACTGATATATAATGAAACCATTAATGTAGCTTTTTCTTGTTGTTTTACTGTAAAACTACAACTATAAATGAAGTAAACAAACCCTAACACACATCAAATTAAACACACTTTTCGGACTTACCTCATTTGATTTGAATGACCAAAATGATTTGAAAACCTTTTTTCCACCCAAATTGTGAAATCACAACAAGTTATTAGTCGAAAATATTTGTTATTTTTTCATTTCGATAATTTTTCACAAATATACGACCTAAATGTCAATGTGACAGAGCCCACAAAGTTGTGGACGCTAGTTGGCGCTGTAATCGTGCACAGAGCCAATATTAAGTACAACAACCTATAGCCCGGCGCAACAATTTTTACCCTACCTCTAAATTATTATTAAAGATGAAACAATGTTACTGTTAAAAAATTACCCCGAAAAAGTAGGAGGCATTGCGTAACGACACAATTCTCACAACGATCCCCATGACAGCTTGCATTGTCTACATTGTCACGTCACGTAGATACCGCCTCTTTGTGCGGCTGATCATTTATTATTTATAACAAAACGGGAAAATCAATGTCCTCAATGTAAAGGGTACAAGCTTTTGTCGCAACTCCAGGTTGTGACGTATGTGTTATGGAACACTGAAAGTGTAATTAATTGAATTATATGATCATGTAATTATTTGAATTATATGATCAGAAACGTAACTGATTGGTGGGGTGATTTGTCGTTGTTTCAATTGCATATTAGGATTTTGAGAATTGTCGTAGCGTAATTAACTGTATCTTTAAACCATTTAACATCCGAATTTCAGTCACAATAGAAAATGATGATCTCTAATTAAAAAAATCGTAATATCATTTTAATAATGATTTTTAATTTTTTTGTGACATATTTCTTAACAAATTACATCATAATTACATTTATTAATTTCAAGCGGCGATGGAAACTCATCGAACACTAGCCCACGGAGGCTTATTGTAAGAAAAACATGATTGACATTTTATGCTTGTTCGAAGCTCGCAAACTTTTCCTTTTAATCCCGAAAGACTAGCAATTCAGTGTTTTCCGAAATAAAGTTCATTCAACTTTAATGTTCTCAAAATTATCTAATCTTGCTGAGATCTTGAGCGTTATTTAAGTGGCCCTATTTTGGTACGGATGTAACATCAAAAGAATACACAATTAGAGCCATTTTTAAATAGCACAATACAAAGCCTAGAATAGAATCCGTTCGCATAACTTGAAGGCTGGGCGTGTTACGTAAGTTACGCTTAAACGTAATACTACCCAGCTCCGGTAATACTATATCTATTCACGTTTATACTACAGCCAGTAATTAGCCGACGTGAAAACTATTCATATAGCAAGAGCCGAGCCGAGGTCTCATCCCGACCCGGAAAACTACCATTAGACAAGAAAATCCGAAATAAAATAACACCGGGCGAATGTAAAACGATCGAGGCGTTACGTAACTCCGGAAACCTCCGACCTCGAGCCATTTCAAAAGGGAACAAAGTACTAATCACTCGAGATTCAACACACGTGAACATTTCTTCCCCCCTTTTGACATGGTTCTGTGTGACTTTAATTAAAAATGAAATGTTTTTATGTCGAGTGTCGTAACTATTACGAGGGCTATTCTCCTCCTCTCTTTCGTGTCTGAGCTCCTTTTCTGGCAACCTACATATTGCCAAGTGTAAATTGAACCGAATAAGTTGGCCAACTTTATAGATTTTCGTATTGAGTCGTGATCTCGGGCTCGCTATAGGGGCTGCCGTCGGCTGGTTCCGGCTTACAGCCAGCATGATGGCCAGGGAACTGCAATAGTAGTAAGTACGCTGGGATAACCTTGATGGTGCAACTGAGCGGCTTCCCGCCGCGTCTGCCCGGGCCGACGTTCGATTTTCACTTGGAGCATCAGCGCGGCCGTGTCTCGCCCGGGTAGGCGTGGCCTGCAGGCCGGTCAATAGCACGGCATCGGGCGTCTCGCTCGCACCCCCCGACCGGGCGTACTTGCGTCCCTATCCCCCGGGTGATTGAAACGTCTGATGCCGCAGGCGCCCCGCGCGCCCCCTCGCCAAGGACGTTCAGTGAATCCGTCCCTCTCTGCCCCGAAAGCACGTGTCTCCGTTACTATTCCCTATAATGTGTGCCCCCTTGGTGCCGCGCGAAAATTCACAATCAATTATGAGTCAAGTGCCTGATAAATTAGGTGGCAAGTTCGATGCCTGAAAGGAATCCAGAAGTCGCTTCTAGCGATGTGTGAGGAGCGCCGCTTTCGTGAACAATTAGGTGCCCCAGTGAAGTGATGGAGATAAGAAGATTTTCCGGGAAAGTCGCCTCTTCGTGTTTTCCGTCCTGTGTCTCTTGCCTAGTTACAGCTCTCGTGGTACCTTCAGGTATGTGGGAAGGGCCCGTGTTGGGTTGCGTCAGCGCTCGCATGTGCGGTGCCGCTTAACCTCATTCGCGTATGGAATTGTTCCACCATCTTAGCTGATACAAAATGTATATGTCCCCTGTGCCATTATTTTTCCATAGACGACGGCTGGCTGCCGCCGACAGTCTAGACACATAATAATTATACATTGAGCCAACAAGGGCGGTTCTGGAGATGTGACTCACCCGAATTTGTCTTCGGCATCGATCGTATCTCGTCTATTTGTCGAAAAGGTCAGAGAGTAATCGTATACAGGCCCATTGTTTGAGATAAAAGCTGTTAAAGCAAAATGTTATCTGATACCGTGTTTTGTGGAAGAATTGACACTTGTTATAATATAGACAATATGTTTTGTGCAAATTGATGAGTGATGCTAGGCGGAAAGTTTTTCATATAAATAGAAGATTTGATGTTCTTGAAATAGTAACGGTGAAACAAACACCTATATAGTATAAAATTATATTTGACTGAGCATACTAGAGTTTAAAATATTTTCATATAAAATAACATAACAATTTAAAAAGTAAGCATTTAAACATATATAACTTAATATCTTAATTTTAATATCAACTTTAAATCATGATCTTTTCAAATAGTGAGAGCAATTCATCTTAAATACTAGCAGTAATGAGCTTACCATGACCGTATGGTTCGATGACGTCACGATGATGTCAGCCACTCTGCTTTGACAGCTGTATAATTGCATCATTGGATTTGTCGGAGGCCTGGCGACCATCGAATCAGTCGGTTGATTGGTCGCTGATTCGAATCCCCATAATACATGATAAACACTACTTTCTGTAACGGATATCCACTTATTTTTATGCAGTAAGCTCTCCATTGACTGTCGGTAAAAACTCCCGTCAAATAAGCTGCATTTTTATTATTGACAAAAATTATAATATAATAAATAAATAATAATTATAATATATAAATAAATATAATCTACTCTGTTCATTTGTCCCACACTGGTCAATAAGAATTCGTTAACAAGGATTTATTACATATTCATTCGGATGTGTCGTTTTAAAACTGTTTTTTGATGAATCTGTCGGTTGAGCCTATTTTAGTCTTGCACTGTGTACCAGTTACAAAACTTTGTAAAAACATATATTATAATTACGTGTAAGTAAATGTCAAAACTCTGTTACCAAGGATATAAAAAGTTTTTTACTAATTAAGAATTCAAATTACATCTACAGTCTCATGGTCGGTACTCTTTTTAGTTGAAGATTATTTTGTAAATTAATTATTATATATTATGTTAGTGCTCGCGCATGAGGCAAAAGAAATGGTTAATAGATATATATAAAAGAGTGAGTGTCGGGTTTCTTGCCGGCTCTTCTCCAAGATCCTGCTTATACCGAACCGGTAGTATTCAGAGATCGTTTACTATTCTAGGGTTCCGGGATCGATCCCAGTGTATTTTAAACATTTGTGTGCATGATCATGTCTGTTTGTATTGTTCTGGGTATTTTGTATGAAAATATGAAGTATATTATCCGTTTATTAGTTCCCATAGATAGTATATGTGTGTTTATTTTTTTAAAGCTTTAAATATAAAATATTTAGAATACTAATCAAATTTATACAATATGTATTCTAAATAGCAAGAGTACTTATATACTATAATACAGTGAAGTAACCACAATAAGTTACGCTTGTAATACAGAATTATCGGTCGGGTGAATCATTTCCTCTGCGCATGCGTTGTCGCTATGCCGCAAATGTATTTAGGGTTTTGTTAACCTATAAATATATATCTAACTATGAAAGACAATTCAAATAAACCACCCACAAAGAGCAGT
Organism: Leucinodes orbonalis; assembly: GCA_019425675.1. Taxonomy (NCBI): domain Eukaryota; kingdom Metazoa; phylum Arthropoda; class Insecta; order Lepidoptera; family Crambidae; genus Leucinodes; species Leucinodes orbonalis. Next base: position 6,759 of record PQWD01008052.1, read on the forward strand.
TAACCTATATTTATTTCTAAATGTGGGTAATTTGTTGGTTATTTTATCCGGTTCGATGATATTTTCCTTCCTTATATTATTTTCTTAGTTACCAATGTATGATATTAAAGTTATTATATATTTGAAAATATTTCAAAAGTGCTCTAAAATCAACATGAAATACCGGGGTCAAGCGAGAATTCGCGTTTCCCATTTGGCTAATCCAACAACTATTACGTGGATAACGTTTTAATCTTTTAATCTTGCTAATTACTTAAGCTAAGCGTAGCTTAGGTAAAGAACAGATGCACATTTCAACTGAATGAAAAAAAATTGACCTTAGTTTTTTCGAGGAGAACGGCGTTGGTAATTTGTGATTGCTCAGCACTGGTTGGTCTGACATTCAACTGGAACGGCAGGAATCCAGACACAATCGATGGGTGAGCTGAGAGATGATGATTTCTTTTAATTTAAAAATAATAATATCTCAAGATCTCGGAAGATTTCTCTGAACCTTGACAGCCGTGTTTCATATCAACTGCCGTAAACTTAATTGTCTACAAGACAAATACAGGCACATGTTACAATATTTGTACTAGTCTATGTGTTTAATGTCACACGCGAAAAGCATGTCTAAGCCGATACTCTATCTTTACTGCCTTGGGGCCGTGTAAATAGTTACATCATCGGGGCTTAACTGTTTTGCCGCATTATTGAAGGACAATTGACATATGTCAAAATAACATATCATTCATCTTCCGTCTGTAACCCCCCAACTGCAGGGACAGGCCTTCCCACATATAATGGCTATGGGGAGTTTGGACCGTAACCGTAAACGCCAGGTATCCTTGGTTCTTTGCTTTTATTTTAAATAGGTGCTCGTATTATACTCTGAAATTAACATTTAACATTTCTAATGATCCTAATGATGTTATTGTATTAGCACTTGACAAGTGTCTTTAGAGCATAGTCGTTAACTAGACAGCGCTAATCCTAAGCTTAATATAGCTAGGGATATATTAAAAACAGCTGTTGTTAGCCTACCTATGTCCAAAATAATATTGTATCATTTTATGGCATATAAAGTCTTGTATTTAGTAACAGAAATTATTTTTAAACTTATTTATTGTGTTAACGTGTTAAAAGTAGTCTTTTCAAACGGTACGTTCCAGATCCTAAGTTAAATCAAAGATTTTAAAAAATATATTTAAAAACGAACTACCGTTGTTTAAAGATACTATGTTAGTATTGAAACGAATGCCTTACGCCTGGTGATACGATTATTAAACTCCTCGGTTAGTAAAAACATAGTTCAGTTAACAAATATTATATTTTTATGATACGGCTATGATTAATTATAGTTAAGACTGCAGTAGTTAGCGTCACGTCAGCGTTTATCAGTATTTACTTTAAGATTTGTCCCACAAAGTGGAAGGCTTCTATGTGACTGGCATTCAAACTGTACAGTTACAGTACACAGTACAGTGGCTATAGCTACTGTTGTTAACAACTACCGAAGTTGATAAAGCGTAACGTTGAATTAAAATTAAGAATTCAAATTGCAGTAATAGATTTTGGTTTTCAAAATCCTTGTGTTTAATCAACATCGTCTGAAATACTTAGAAGTGGATCACAATTTGTAAGAAGTATACGTAAGTCTTAATATAATCCTTACTTAAATAATTTAAAAGTATGGAAACATAAAAAAATATATTATTTTTTTATTTAATAGCCTGTAAGGTAACAGGTCTAAATTGTATAATTATTTTTTATTTTAGAAATTGAAAAAAGGCGCGAATCTCTATAAATAAATGTCTTGCCATCTTCTACGAGTAGTTTGACGTTAAAACGTAATGGATGAGCATGCTACTCGAAATGCTCGATTTAAATTCCAGTCTTGCCAGTACTAGTCCAACAAAAAACGTTCTACCAAAGGCGGTACGGATTTCCGAGCGTTGACCCGCATTTGGCAAGCGTAGTGACTATTATAATACGTAACTTTTGTAGGTTATTTTGTGTTATAAGTTAGTAGCTAAGTAAGACGGCCGCGTACACCAGTCAACTGGAAAATTATAACTTAAGACTTAAGATTTTGTCACAGTTTTCAGTAAATTTATCTCATAAAGTTAAAAATTAAAATTGTATGGGCATAAATCGATCTACTCTCTCACTAATACTTAAATTAATTACTCCTACTTCAGGTAGTCACGAGTAGCTCTTTATAGCTGCAAAGGAACTCCGTTTTTTTATAAATTTTGCAAGCCTTACATTGTTAACTTCAGCCGAACCGCTGTTCCGCATTGCATAACCCGTTCAATCATGAACGACACTCGAAGTTGTGTTACAGCCGACTACCGGTCGTGCTATTTTAAGCACTAGATTTGCACCGCGTCTGGTGAATGCTATACAACTTATAGAAGTGCCATAGTAAATAACGTGCCTTCACCCACGTCACAGCACGACGCCGCACAAATATTTGCACGACCGCCCCGCTGCCTAACACTGACCTTAATTGGTTATTTGTCCTTCTCCTTGGACCCTTACGCCTCTATTGTGTACTCTGCACCCAAGATATTGAGCTCTTAGGGGTGTTAAGATAAGATCTACGAGGGTTTTACTCTCTCAACGTTACGAGGTCAGAAGAAGTGGGCTTGTGTTGATAAAGCTGTGTGATAACATGTATTTTTTTGTATAGGATCTGCGTCATTCGATAACGGTGCGTTTGTAATGGAAACGGTGTCATCTTTGTGATTATTCATTGATTGTGCAGACGTCTAGAGTGTCATGGTAATGATGTGCACATCAGTGAATGTTCAGCTGAACTAAGCCTCTCCAATGATTTCCCCACCCACATTAAGGGACCGTATCAAGACACAATAAGAGGTATTATCGTTTCTCGCATTTGGTAATGCTCGTGAAGGATTAGGTATTAAAGTCGGAAGAATTACAAATAGCGTCTTGGCAATGAGGGTATGAGGTCGTTCGGTCCGAAGAACAAAATTTTATTCGCAATTTTTGGTCACTTGATGATGAAGAAAACGTAAGATCAGAATATCCTTCAAAATTAGGAAACCTTCGTACGGCGTGGACTGAGCTAGTTTATATGTATATGTATATTTAGATGACAGATAAGCGAAAAAAACTTTAAATATAAAATCTTTCAGGTAAACAACCCTAAATTCAACAGATATATCCATTTACTTGTAACGTTCCCTTAACTTTGATTCATATGGGACTTTACCCAACGGGCTTTACAACACAGTCATTAATCCGCACAACACGTACCCAAGCCAATACAGCTCGCCCCAAATAGCCCTGAGCCCAGTAGGCTCCCGGTACCGGTTTGCCGGATTCCAGTTAAATGCAGCCAGCATCCTGTAGATTCCGATGTACTCGGAACGCCAGACAATTAATGCATCGTAATTGCATATGAGTAGAACACTAATGCTTTTACGCTTTGGAATAAGGAAGCGGTGAATGTTTGCGGTTATTTTTAGTCGATGGGCCGCGGAGTGAATGGCGGATCGTATGCCGTTTGGTACACTTTAGGTGTACCAAACGGCATACGATCGACGGTGTATAAGAAATGAGTATTTTAAATACATATTCTAAAGTATTATAAATGAGAATTTATACTATTTAGATAACGAATAAATCAAATTCTAGAATATACAAATAGCGTCCTCTAGACACGACCAACTTAAAGCATCGAAACTAACCAAGGAATTAATAATCAGAAAACTGCGAACAAGCACTATGTCTCGGTTGACGATAGTCCAAATCAACTATTGCAATGATGCCCGCGTGGTAGATTACGGCACAATCTGTTTCATACGCTTGATCTGAATTCATGTTAAAAAAATATTTACAAATCTACCTAGGCATGTGCAAAGAAATCATTACAACGTTAGTGTACTAAGCACGTACACTAATCATATCATCATTAGCTCATCATACGCCCCCATCGAGGGGATCGAGCCTACCCATATAAGGCGTATAGACCTTAGTCGTCCACGCGGGCTCAGTGCGGATTTTCCGACTTCACGCATAGCCTTTAAATTTATTCGTAGGCGCGCGCAGGTCTTCGTTGGATAACGTACATATAATTTCCAAAATTCGAAAAGACATTTAGAACGCGGCGAAATTTGAACCTTCAACCTCCAGATCGGAGGGCAACAATCCACCGACACTAATACTAGCCGATAAATGTATAGCGTTTCAGTTTCCACGAAAATTCCCTTCTAACTGCCTTCAATAAATCTAAACAAAACGAGGAAAGCTCGTAATTCCGACACATTCGAAAGTCGTAAATCTTGAACGAAACGTATTGCCGTTAAGTACCCTTGTTTGTGCCGAATATAATTGTTATTTTTCCTTGTTTCTAGGTCGCCACCTGCATAATAGGGAGCCATACGCCGCGGCGAAAAGACGGGTGCGAAACGCACTCGTGGTATGTACCATTCATATAACTTAGATATAAGCTGGCATTTGAGCAATACATCCTACCCATGTTTACATACGCAGCTGAGATATGGACACTGACTGCGGGATTTGTTCACAAGTTCATAGTCACTCAGCGCGCAATGGAGCGAGTGTTGCTCGAGATCTCTCCTAAGGATAAGATCAGAAATGATTTCATCCGTTAGAGAACTAAAGTTACCGACATTGCCCGCCGGATCAGCAAGTTGAAGTGGCAGTGGGCTGGTTACGCATGTCGCAGAACCGATGGTTGTTGGAGCAGACGAGTTCTGGAGTGGAGACCGCGTCTTGGAAAGCGTAGTGTAGGACGCCCTCCGGCCCGATGGACCGACGACCTGCGAAAGGTCGCTGGTAGAGGCTGTCTGAAAAAAGCGGAGGACCGAGATATCTGACGCAAAATGGGAGAGACCTATGTTCAGCAGTGAACTGCAATAGTTTCAGGGGAGAGGCGCTGGCATTATATTTATAAAGTATGGTGACAGTAGGATAAAATACAGTTACAAACACACCAACTCTTGTCGCCCATATCTTCAATCCGCCTGCAAACTATGGAGATAGCTAGGCAAGATTCATCTCGGCCGCATCATCACTTACTATCAGGTGAAATAGCCGCCAAAATCCTAGTTTAAACGTTAATAAGAATTTGCAAAACCCATCACACCATCTTTGAGTAAAACCTAGTCGAGGTGTAGGTTGTGTCATAAGTTAGTATTTGAACCGAATCTAATACTGAAGTCAGTTACCAATTGCCAATTACACATTGAATCACTGGCAGGTAGACTTAGCTCGGCAGCTTATGCTGTTAGGAAGATAAGGCTCTTGACAGATGTAGAAACAGCAAGATTGGTTTATTTTAGTTATTTTCATAGTGTTATGTCGTATGGTCTACTGTTGTGGGGCTCAGCTGCCGACTTTAATATAATATTTGTACTAAAAAAAGAGCTATTCGTTTTATCTACAACCTTAGACCCGTGACTCTCTTAAGGAACTTTTTAAAGAAATAAATTATAATGACTATAGCATCACAATATATTTATGAAATTTAATTTACGTCCGTAAATACTATCATACTTTAAAAAAAATTGTGACTCACACAATTTTAATACTAGGAATAGAAACAAACTTGCTGATCCAAACTTGAAACTACATAAAGTAGGTAAATCTTTTATAGGAAGATGTATAAAGTTTTTAAATAAGGTACCGCAAAATATTGTCGAGTTACCTTTACACATGTTTAAAGCTAGAATAAAAAACCACCTTTCTAAAAAGGGTACTACATATGACGAATATTTATGTGATAAAAATCCGTGGTCTTAAACTGCTCAGCTATTTGGTGTTTATGATATATTGTTACATTAAGGAAAATGAAAATGTTTTTAAAAAGGCTACATTGTTGAGTTTTCTGAGTGCTTCTTTCTCACAGGCCAAACCACTGAAGCGCTTTTTTTTTCAGAGCATCAAAACTCATATTTTTAGTTTAGTATTTAGTCGTTTTTATTATATTTTTGTATATTTTTTGACGTTCATAAGTGCTTTTTGTAAGCCTAATTTGAAATAAATGTTTTTGATTTTGACTTGATTGCCGATCGAGTCTTAACCTTAGCAAGTCTATTTTTTAAATTGATATTACTTTAATTAAACGTTTGATAACTACAATAATTAAAGTAATATATTATATAAATCTAAATTTTGCTCTCACTCATCAAATCTCTCACAAAACTTCAAGCATATCAACAATATCTTTCCATATCAGCACAAATCACACTCTGGGAACCCATCAAGAGGGATTCGAAAAACTAGCTACCGGTGATTGTGCATGAGATACTGTGGTGATTGTCTGTTTTGTCGCCCCTACGCAACGTTTGCCAGAAGGTTGCTTGACTTCTGAGCCCGTTTCTCCAACGGTCATCATCAGTGATATACATGACTGGTCTACCGTCACTTCATAAATATGTTGATGATGATCATGAATAATAACAACTTTATTGATTATTTTTAATAGCTAAGTGCGTGTGAATTTATTTCATTGTCTAAAGTACAAGGTGTACACTTTTTATATCAAAGTCGCGTTTGTTTGATTGTTGGTGCTAATAATATATTATGTCGTATTCAGGTGATATTTGAAAAAACCTATATCTCGGAAATTATATGCTGTATTTTTATTCTGAGCGTTTTCCAAGTCTATATTTGGCATGGAGTTAGTCCTTAGAAATTCTCCCCCTTAAGAAGTTTAATGGCGCGAACATGTTTTGTATGAAGCCGTCGGATACGATGTTTTGTGGAAAAAATATTTTCCACAAGCTTGTTTGTTATTTCCTACTCACAAATGGTAGGCGTAAAGCTTAGAATTTTTGTGGTTGAGTTTATCTTATTACGAGGCAGTTTCAATAAAACAACACCAACTGCATCCGTCGGCCACTAATTTGGTTAGTCTTCACATTTAAACTACGTAGGAGGCTGTAAGGTGTTCTGAACATTAACACGGGGGTTGACCTGATTGTTTATTAATCTGACTATGAAAAACCTACTACTAAGATAAAGAAGCAGAAGGCACATATAATATACCACTAATCTTCAAAATGGTTTAAAATATAAGTGATATTAATGCTAATGACATTAGTATATACCCTAAGCCCTATAATGGTAGGCTGCACGATCAACTCGATGGTGATTTATTCGTTTCAAATTATGTCATAGTAGCCGTATAGGGTCGTACTTGATAAACATCGAATACACCACGTTCGCCGGCAAGCATCACACAAATCTAATTACGCCTCACTCGGCTATCCTGTTTCAAGAACATTCCATTTAGTTGGCACCGACAATACATGAAGGCGTTATAGGTGACACCGTTTACATTAAAACGGATTATGGACTGGAGATTGCTTTTAACCGCTCGTCGAATGGAGTTGAGTGGCCTTATATTAAAGGCTAGGGGTGCGATATTTAGCCTGTGTTATTGACGTGCTGTTAGGCTCGCCTACCTTTCAGTCTCATTTATTTCCGATTAGCTGTTTTTCATAGCATGCCTACTTACAAGATACCTCCGTTCGTCAATTACCTTCATAAATGTGTGGATCCGATTGATACTGGTTTAATGTGTCATTCTGTGGTACGTGTCAATATCGCCCATATTTTTTTGCAATACCAAATACAAAAAATGCTATAATGTAATGGATATATATATATATACGATATATTGCTAACTATTTGAAGGGTGAAAAACTGTTGGTCTTCCTTGATTTAATATTAAAAAGTTGAAACATTTTTGTTCAATTTTTACTTATACCAATGACAGAGAGCTTAGTATATTTTTTTAATTTGCTTCAACCCTAAAATTTCATGTAACATGTAGCATAACCCCTTATAATTCAATTTTTCAGTTTCTCTGTATTCCGTATCCAGTTCCCAAAATTGAAACTGCTTATCACTTGCATAACCATATGGCCGCCGTGAATGATGCACGGAGTTTTGGTTAATATTGTTACAGTAAACTATTCGGCCGTTTGAGTAATTTATGATGTATAGTTTGTAACAGTCTATCTAAAAATAACGTACTGTAGATGCAACATTGCAACGCTGGCCGAGTAATTGAATTATGTCTAGTTGAACACGATATATTTCGATTAGTCTTTGGTTAACCTACTTTGATCAACCCACCATCGACCGCTGACGAAATATGCCTTGGAGATAAACCCAAATGGTGAATAAAAGCTCAGAGGTTATTCACCATATTAGCTCCTGTGTAAAATATTCGTACTATAATCAATTCAAACAATTGGTATCCACAAAAATCTGGTAATTGTATAAGAGATGAAAGTCATTGAATACATTCTAAATAAAAAGGTTTATGATAATTGTATCGACAATTGTGTCTAAGATGGTGGTCCAATGCATTTGATGTACAATGTGTCCTTAATCCTAAAGTTTTCACAACTTTTGATAAGATTATTCAAAATGTTTCTGGGAAACTGATTCTAAACTTTTCATATGAGATTTCGATCTTAATTTAATTATAAGTGAATTGGCAATATGTGCGAAACTACGTGACCCTTTTTTTTTTCAACAATTATAATCATATCGAGATTTGGAATACAATTAACAGTATCTAAAAAATACCACTTCGACATTCAATCGTGTCATATATCAAAGCCACCTTGGTCTGCAATAACTGGATTTAAAAATATGCCAATCGATCCCACAACCGACGTGTATCCGCGCCAGCTGTAATGTTCTCACAGTCGAAATAATCATGAATCTCAAGCTTCATAACAACTTCAGGCTTAAGACCTGTTTCGTAAACCAATTTCGGAGTATCAAACAATTCTATTGTTGGATACGGGTTCTGAAGGGGTTTGGGTGCAAAAAATATACTCGGTATTAGAAATAGGACGTGCAGAATGAAGTGTTTTTTGTAAGCCTAATTTGAAATAAATGTTTTTGACTTTGACTTTGCAGAATGAAGTTTTTATTTCTAATTATTATTATTCTCTATTTATAAGATACTTAATTGTGCATATAATCCGCTAATGGACTTGTACCTTTATTGTTTGAGGGGATTGATTTCTACTAGTTTGTTTGAATCATTAATCTTTAAAGAAAAATGCTAAATTCTTACTAAAGTTCAATCATTCGACGCGCCAGTGTCATTTTATCACTAAAACCCACGGTCATTTTATTACTATAACAATATCACTAAAAATGTACGGGGTGTTAAAAACGAATACGCTCATCTAATACAGTTATTCTCAATCATACAATATAATATAATATATATATACAATAAGATGTTTGTATTCAAAATTGAATAATGTTTGTTACTTCTAAAGGTAAACAATTGAGCTAAGTAAAATATACTGTAGACAAAATCAGCGGAGCAATGCAGTCAGGAAAAGCTTTTGAGTAAAGCGAACACGTAGCGAACTTATCTATCCCTCTCGCACTTATTGCAAAGCGTGGTTGTGGGACAGGGCAAGTGATAGCGCCGCATCTTAGTGGTTCTAACTCGGCTAACTTAGATTATCCTGCTGCATTTGAAGCCTCCAACGCTCAACTTGTTTGTAATCAAATAAACGCACTCGCTTAACTACAAGGGCTGTTGGCAACACAATGAAATTTATTGCGAAAGTTGGTTGGTTGCTTAGCTTTTAAGGAATAGTAGGCCTATGTAACATTCTACCGACTCAAGCATTATCCTTAAAGCCTTATCGATTTAGCAATATATCCTAAAAGTGAATAATTGAGAGATAATGTTAATTAGGTAACAAACAGGCAATAAAAAAGTCCTTGCAATTCAAAATAGTGCTTCGTTGGTTGATACATACACTAAAGTGCAAACATAAAACATGACTGAATTACATTTTTGACTATCGGAAACTACAGTTAATTGCTAGATATCATAATTATCACGAGCCTATAACGTCCTTCTGCAAAGCACAAGCCAATCCGCATGCATAGCTTTTGCTGAATCGAGCTAAGCATAATAAAAGTAAAACGCATATTCAACGTCTTATACTCACGGCGCACAATATTGTTAAAGAAAAAAAACCCAGCGATATCGTGTTAAAACGTCATCAGCTTCGCTTTTTAGAGTTATTTTCTTCGAAACATTCTCCGGTATTACGAAGGGTAAAAATATATAAAGAAACAATGTTAAACTCAAGCTCCCAGCTCAACAATACTGCGTTACGGTACACCGATCTTCCAGAAAGTTCAATGTGCTTCGTTTTTATAATCTTTAGATGTGCTTTTGATACCATTACTATCGAGGCGACAAGTAGGCGATATCATTTTGGACATTAGAAACCTCTGTTACAAAACGTAATAATTATATACAAAGCTAAATTTATAAACTTTAACCAATTACATGTCATTTTTAAACATAAGCTAGTCCTTTAACACTGAACCATCAGTTGTAAGCGTTTTAGAGTGGTTGCCCGGGGCAATATCTTGAGACCCACTTCTTGATGATACATTTCACCACTGACTTACTTTTTCATATTAAAAAGTTATTAGAGGGATGAAACAATGAAATCGGTTGAACATTATTTGACATAATGTAGTTACAGTTAATATGTTTATTTCTACGATCATACTTCCAATTTGTGCAGGTTCATTCCGTGTAGTAATGGTAACTCGAATTCGCTTTGTATTTAGCTTTGGATGGGGGCGGTAATTGTTAACTGAAATGTAAACAGTTACAATTACTGTAAATTTAATTTGTCAGTGAAGTTTTTTCACTGAATGTATTGTTCCAAATGAACGTCATATTGGAATAAGTTGTGGGTTGAAAGTAAATTGAGATTTACTTTATTATAATTAGCAGGGCCAGATATCTTGAGGAATGACAGTATTGTGGAATAGCAGTATATCTTCCTGTGTTTCGAAAATTGGCGCTAAAGCTAGTGAAATATCTGAGTATAGGAGACATTAACATCTGTATTCGTAAAACACCTACTATCAACAGTTAGTTTGTTTCGAGTGTTTATGTAATGGGCAAGCATTTCAGTTTTGAAACTTATAATACGTTAACAAAATCTCATCATCATCATCAGCTCATTATACGTTCCCAGTGGGGACTCCCCACCGAGGGGCAAGATCCTACCGATATCGGAGTAGGCCTTAGTCGTTCACGCGGGCCCAGTGTGGATTGGACGACTTCACGCACAACTTTTGAATCTCTTTCCAGGCGTGCGCAGGTTTCCTCACAATATTTTCCTTCACCGTAAGAGCGTCCGTTGAATACGAGCGACATTGGTACGTTTTGGGATTCGATCCTACACCCTCCAAATTGGAAGGCAACAGTCCACACCAATGAGCCACCGAATACCAATTGAATTAAGTAAATAAAGCATAAGCCAATCGGTGTTTGCACACAATAATATCGATTCGGGGCCCGTGTAAACAACTTGTAAATGCAATTTGCTACCGTGAATGGGCTCCGAATGCCCACTTAACGGTCAATTTCACGAGGATTTAATATAATTAAAACACAACGATTTTTGTGTGCACCGTTTGTTAATTAACCGACCTGTGGCCTTTTGTAGATTAAACTTTTTTTATATAACCACCACTTAGCAGAAGAAAAATGTCGATCGTTCAAGTTTTAATGAAGCCGCCTCGGAATGAGCCGAAAGTGAATTAAATTGAAAAGCTCCACTTTGATCTGTTTGTTTTCAAGATAATAAGTTGAGAAAGCATTATATGCAGACACTTTAAATGTCAAACAGTCGCTTTGTAACGGAAAGTTTACTTTTATAAAGGAGTGAAGGAACTTGGACTATGGCTATCGACAAGGGGTCTATTTCGTATAACGAAGTGCGATATCATTATTATCGTTTTAAGCTCCTTTTCTTTATCTGTCTACAAGAATGCTTCGTCTAATTCATTAAAAGGTGTGGAGATTTTTTTTTTTAGATAAACTAAATAAATCGATAAACCATCTTTTAACGTCTCAATACTCTCAATAATTGGAGATGAAGTAACACACCACGTAGACCTAATAACGCTGACTAAAAGGTGTCGGTAACACCTAACTTAAAATAGGAGCCGGGCCTATAATCTCAACGTGCCTTCCGAAACACGAAAGAGTCGAGTTCATATTTTTCGGCCATCCATTCGACGATCACGTCGTCTATTCAAACTATGTGGAAATTAGCTATATGGTAGTAATACAGTACTACTACTATAGTTACGGCTATAGTTGTTACCAACGCAATATAAAAATTACTTGAATTTGGTTTCTTAACCGATGATACGAGCTTCATCATTTTCTGTAATTACAAAAGCACTTTAAAACTAAAGTCGTTGCCGCTATTATTTTTATCTTTAATTAAGAAGATTCACTGTGGTATATGCTAAATATACGATATCAAGATTTTATTATCGTTTTTTTCAGTAAAAAGTACAAACTCTCTCTTCAGCTTATCGCAGTTCACTTGACAAACGTCATCCCGATAATAATATCATCAGACTAAACTCACGTACACAAAAAAACTTTTGTCGTGTTTTGAGCTTAGAAAGCAAAAAATCCGACTCAACGATCGTTTGACAGGATAGAACCCCACCTGAGTGTTAATTGGAGTCGGTCAGAAAGGCGGGCGTGTCCAGAATTATTGTGTTCAAACCAGGAAGGTGAACTCTATATTCTTCTAAACACGTACGATACGTTTCTTAGATTGTTTCTCGATAAATTACATTATTAATTTACTTGTAGTGTTAATTTAGCGCATTAATCTGTATGATTTAAAAAAAAATTGTCCCAAAATAATTGAAAAACGGAAAAGTGCGAGTCGGCCACCGGGGGCCCGTATAATATTTATGAAATAAAATCATAAGCTTTTCCTGAAATAAGACTTACAGAAAAGGCTTTTGTATAGTGAATGGATATATATAAGAATATTCGTTAGATTATTATCTTATCCGTAATCAAGCCCGCACCTTGGTTAATTGTTTACGCTATTTTATTTTTCAGTAATTAGCTTTCAAAATCACATGCATTAAAATTTACATCCATTTATGAAATCATTTGAAAATTATCCCCTAAATGTAAAAAACCTCACATTAAGGGGATAATTTTCCGTTAAACATTGTTGCTTGATGTACTCGTACCTACCTGAGTATTATTTTTAAAGTTAACTGAAACGATTACTGTACATATAATATAACAAGATAACTTCTGGCATTTGTAATTCCAACTCCATTTCAGACAGTCCGATGTTCACAGATAGTTTTATTTTAACCCTTTAGTTAACATTTTCCGTATATAGAGCAACTCTAAAAGCCACCGGTGAACATTATTTCAGTATTACATACGGACACATTTAAACCGCAGGTCCCGGGACTGTCCAATTAGTGGTCTCACTAGTTTCTCGTCCGTGCATTGAATAAGCGAACCTCATTTCCAACTACCTTCGTGAACGCTTCTGATTCTGATATACCTACCTATGTCTTTATACCGCGTGTGTTGATAAAAAAAATTCATCGGGCAGTCAGAATATAAGAGATACCCTAATCAATATGATTCTGATTCTTGTATACTATGAATATGATAAAGAACCAATGTTCTAAAATTGTAATTGATTGATTGATTACCTGGTGACCCTGATTAGATAACAAAATCATCAAAATAGAACTAGTACTTCCATTAACTCAGAGAGTTGAAATTTGGTACAGAGTTAGGGTTTAATGGCTACATAAAGGGAAACTATAAAAACTTGGATAATCGAAGATCTGGAGTACCTGGTGACCCTGCTTAGAAAACAAAAGAGCCCAGCCAAACTATAAGAGATCGACATACCGCCTTTAAACAATATATATTCAACATGGTGGGCCGCTTCATCCGATGTCAAAAATCGGGGGGCACGGTAGTGCACCCGCCAAGTCGAGCGCACTAGACCAATACAAACAGACATGTTCATGCACACAAATATTTGTAGGTACTGCCCGAACCCGGAACCCTTGGTGTAGTAGCCGACGTCTCAACCATTACACCCAATGGGTCGTCCAATATTCCTTTCAAGTTTCTACAAAAAGATGTGAAATCCCACCAAAAACATTCTGTAAAAAATCTAGCCAAGTCTCGATGGAGTTGCTTGATTATATCTAAAAAGTAATAAAATCAAGACAAAGACGTGCCAAGTCTAAGGTTCCTTACTGCGATTACTTTATTATTATGGTTAATGTTGTGTGACTTGGCCGTTGAACATTCTTTATAAGTTAGATAAGTTAGTGGTTTTATCGAGCCTACAATCGAGGGGTTATTGAATCACCGTTTTCCAAGTGGCAAATTTGTATCGTCAATGGGTAGCGGCGACAGAATAGTGCAATGGTGTCATGGAGCACCTGGTTTTGTATCCATGTATACTCTTCAACGGCGAAGTCACACAACATCAACCATAATAAAAAAGTTATCGCAGTAAGGAACCTTAGACTTGGCACGTCTTTATCTTTATTTTATTACTTTTTAGAGATAATCATGCAACTCCATCGAGACTTGGCTAGATTTTTTACAGAATGTTTTTGGTGGGGTTACTATTACTCTACCACCATTGTTTGTTACGCGTATTTTAGGCTCACTGAGCATACGCGTGTTAAATTTTACGAGTTCAACAATATCTATTTCGTTTTACGTAAAAAAATATTTATCTTAAATTTATGTCGGACGACGGGACGATCGTTTTTTAGTCTTCGCGTGTAAATATTTAGTGACTGATGTTCCTTATTAAATTTGTTGAACACTTAAAGTGAGAATTGAGAATCGCTGTATACATATTTTGGGGTCCATGGCACGTGGCATATGCACGTGGTGCATCCTGCTTAATACCGCAAAAGGTTTTGGTGTACGGTCCAAAACCTGGACGTTTTTGATATTGGCTTTGTCGGAATTCTCAATCAGTAACCACAAAGGTCGATAATCTTATTTATTAATAAATACATACTTTTCGTTCTCTCACTCTAAGAACCTATCGCAGTCTACTGTGGACATACTAGCTATCTTACACCATTACTCCTTTTTCCCGTTCAGCATCAGCTTCTTTCGCAGGTCGTCAGTCCATCGAGACGAAGTTTGTCCTACGATACGCTTGCCAAGACGTGGTCTCCAGAACTCGTCTGCTTCATCAGCTGAAGATTAACCTGCTTAGCAAAAGTATTTCGTTAACTCACCTACAACTGCTTTTGTGTTTAATAAATATGATAAATACGAAAACGACACCACTTATAATTCATATCAATTCGAAATTGTAAATGACATTTCGAATATACGATTAAAAAAACGCGATACTCTAAATCAATATTCAAGGCGCTACTCCTCGTTGTGTATATTACGCAGCGTGAAATCATAATTTCAAATATTTGAGACTTTTAATGACTCAATTGCGTTTGACGCAGTTTGTGTCATTTCATTTCGAGACAAAATAGAAGAAAAAGCCATGCCCATTAAAATTAATGTTACCAAATATCCAATTTGCATCTGATCTCACCCAGATTTTGTTTCTTTAACATTGTGTCTTCTTTGCATTTGGGCTCCATTCGTATGATGTCCCATTCTCATTATTTCAAAAGCAAGTTTCACAATAATCAGTGCTTTGACAGCGATATATCGAGTTACACTGGCAGTAACTTATCAGCCAATCAGAGGTTGCTTAGCCACATAAGATTACAAGCACACACTACTAGGTGGTAAACTTGATACTGCGTCGTCTATGTAGGTACCACCGCAGTGCCAGATATCGACCCGTAAAATAAGAGTGTTTTACACTTCTGTGTTGTCGGAGTGAGGGTACTGTAGGTACCAAGTAAAATTGCCGGGTATAAAAGACCTAACATCTGTCGTCTCGGGTGACGGGCGCGGAGCATTGTGAACGGAAAAATAATGAGTACCTACTCTTATTAATTTTCGTCAATGATTCATCTGTCATGGTCAGAAATTTCACTTACCACAGAAAAGCAAGTCTGACTGTAAGCCCCACAGAATAAGCAACTTTTATCACCCTTTGACCGCCAATGAAGCCTTAAAGACGCCAGACACATTAGATTGTCTATTGTGTCTGGATTCCCGGATTTCAATTGGTTAAAGTTTGGCTACGCAATCGTTGCACTTCCGAATTTGCGAATGTCCATTCATGGGTGACACATACTCCTAACATCATGTCTGCTTATATGCCTACTTACAATACAAAAAACCTTAAGCCTGGAACACACTTACTCGCAAGCATAAGGCATTATAAACGAGTTTTTATCCTTTTTTATGAAGTCGCGTAAAGTTTAACATCTTCGTGCTCACCGCCATTGCTCAAGATAAAGTGTTGGGGCATGGCGCGTGCGCGGAATCCTTAACGCCCGAGATGGTATCGTGGTAACACGTCGGGATTGTTGAGCCACGGTACCCCCCACACGTTTCGTAGTGGATTTTGATTTGGTATAGCTTCTGTGTTATTTATACGCGGAGAAAATGCTGATTACCATATGCGATAGACCAAAGTTTTTATTTTATCTTTTTTTAAATTTTATTTTAAATAAAAAAAACGGGTGAAATGTGATGGCATGTCTTTTAATATAAAAGTACTGACGGGGTAGTCCTGAGAAGCGGATGGATCTTATAAAAATTAATTTTCTCCTAATTTGAAAATTTCTGTATTATGCTTATTGTGGATAGCTGACTCTGGCAATGAGTTACATAGCTTCACCGTGGAAATATTTCTAGTACAAAAATTAAAGATCAGTAAAACGTTTTTACGACCGTTGTTTATGCATTAAAATCATTTTCGGAGATTTTCTGTTATTAAATAAGTATCTGATTAGAAATTATCATGTACAAATTGTACAGGTCTTGCCATACAGCATGACCATGGGGAATTTGGGCTTAAATCCATCCAGCTAAAGCAACCCTAATGCGAAATTAAAGCCCAAAGCGTTTAAAGATGACTTAAAATGCCAAGCCTAAGCTTAGCTTAATATCCCAATCCCAGAAAGGTCTACTTAAATACGCTTAAGGGAATAGTTTATAGCCGACTGTAAATTCTAAGTTTAGAAAATACCTGCCTCTTGAATCTAAAGTGGTCTCGATCGCTACCTGTCGGCATCATTTATTTAAACTTTCCCCCGTTTCCGGCTGAGGCGGTCGGTTGCAGGATGTGACGTCACCGATCTCGTCGCTATCTACTGCAGGCAGCGGCGCACTTGCGCTAAGTACGCGCCGAAGTTACGAGATTGTTCTGGATAACTTTTTAAATTTATAGCTCGTTAGCTTGATGTAAGCAGCCAGTATTTTGTTCACTGTTATATATCGTTCTTTGTCGAATTATGTCAGTATTTATATGTTGTTTATTTGCTTATTACTGCCGAACAGTAATCGACATTTACTGTAGTCAAACTGATGATGATGAGACAGAACCTAGTGTCAGTTTCTAATATTAATAATAATTTGGTGTAGATATAAGTACAAAGGTATTCAAAGCTGGGTAACAACATATATTTTCATTTAAAAACGCGTTTGAGTTACATACACGTGTTCTTACAAATAAAATAAGAACATAAATTTTATTCATTTCCATAATGGCTAATCATAAAACTGTAGTGACAATTACCTATACTTTGTAAGTGTTTATATTCGATGTCATATTTATGGTAAAATAGTATCAAGATCAGTATAGTCTTCAACTTCTCCTAGTAAGAAGTGGTAGTCCGGCATTGAGCCGTCTAGGTAGGCACCACAGTGCTAGATATAGTCCCGAAATACGAGTATTTTGCACTTCTGTGTTTCGTGGAGAAGCACTGTAGCTAGTAAAATTATCGTTTTAAGAGACCTAACATCTCGTCTCGGGTGACGGGCGCAGAGTAGTGTTGATGGTAAATTTTGACTACCTACTGTTTTTAATTTTCTTCAACACTGTATCTATCATGGTCAGGCGTATAACTAACCACCAGGTGAGGGCACTAAACGTCCCGTTTACTAGTGACTGGTGAAATAAATAAAAAACTTCCGTGTCGAATGTCTCTAACCTGCGGTCTCAGGGTTTATAATTGAAACTAAGTGAAATTAATACTATTACTAAGTAAGATATTTCAAAATCTGTACGCTGTTTCTTCATTTAAATGTTTTATTATTGCATTGCATTTTTGTTCTTGTTGTGAATGGTACAATGAAGATAAATCATAAACCCTCGCAATCTAAACTATAAAGGTATTTTGCTTCTAGTAATTGAAGTTAGTCAGAAATAATAATCTTTTTATGTTGAAATACATTCCAAGTTATCAATCTTTTCCAAATTGTGCGTTAGTAAGCTAGTTTTCTGGTCAGACAACTGCCTAGATGGCAAACAATCTTGATTGAAAGTAGCCACGTTCAGAGCAGGGAGTGATCGGTGTGTGCGATGCCACGGATTGATTAATGGGCCAAAGCGGTCGGGTTGTGCAAGCTGAAATTCTGCTTACGTAATTACAAGGGCGAAACGCGTATATTGATGATGCTGCGGTGTAATCAAAAAGTTTTGGAACGCGACGTTCAGGGCGGCACGGGTGAAAATTTTTAAATTTGTATTAGGAAAATTTTGAGCAGAAATTGGTGAAAATGATCGAACAAAAAAAATAACCGTCAAATATGTCGCATATTAATCGATGCGTAATGCGGGATACACATCACCAATTATTGTGCCCTTAAAATAAAATCATTATGTACTGTTTATTGTTGAAAAACGTTTTATTGTGTATGTTTGTATGTACAATTGATAGTGTAATTAAACAAAATAACAACAAAAACCTAGCATAGGTTCTGCATTAAAAAATATATTTAGGATTCATATCGATCGGAAAATGAAATTATTTGAATCAAGCTAAGAATCCAGTTAATCGCGGTAAATTTAAACATTGGTTTTATTCAAAGTGTGCGAATCGCGAAAGCTAGATTATATACTATAAGAATTTGAGTTGATAGCTTTCATTCTTAAATTGCAATACATGTCTACATGTTTGCTCGCATACAAAGCCACTCAAAGCAACGGTATCACGTAACCCCCTCGGCTCTTTACGAGCGCATACCAATCTACCCTTTATGGTTGCATAGCACGTTACTGCCCGTGTATATCTTGTCTTCTTGCTTTAGCGTAGCGGTTTTATGTGTGTACTTGGTAGTTTTTTGACGACGTCAGTGCAATTGAGGGCGGCGAGATTTGAATTATATGTTAATGAAGAATCTCGCAAGAGATCGCTCTATTCTGTGTAGAATTATGAAATGAATGGAAAAAAAAAATGAAAGTGTTTATTCAGTTTTAGGTCCTTACAGACACATGAATGTCAAATGAAGCTACCACTGGTTCGGACGGCAGTTTCCACTGAGAAGAATCCAGCAAGAAACTAAGTAGTCACTCTTTTAAAAAAAAAATATCTTGTACAGAAATCTAGCCGAATAAAGCACGGAACTTCTAATATGGTAACGGATAATAATCCTACTGATATTTCGTCTGATTTTTCCAAATTCTACACTTGTACATTTTAAGCATACAGGTTAATACAAACAGAAATGTTCATCGCCTACCAGATAGGAAAGTTAAAGAACGATATTAAGAATAACAAGGCTTTTGATATTGTACAATTTCTATGATGAACAAGGAATCGTAGAATTTCTGATTTACGCATGAATCGCGTGCCGTTTTTCCGATATCTGGCCGCACCTGACGTTTACCATGGAAGGTCGAAAGGTAGGTTAGTGCTCGCACTCGTAACACCCTGACAGCCTTTAGGAACCCTGCTGTAAAGTAGGTTTAATTTAATAATTTTTGCATTTAACGCCACTACGCTTCATTACAACAACAAGGTAACAAAAATTGTGTATTAGGATGACCTAATACGAGACGGCCAGTTTGCTCACCATGTGCTTAGTTATTCGCCTGACCATGACAAATGTATTGTTGAAGGAAATTAATAATAGTATGTACCCAGTTCGTCCGTCCACTGCACTGCGCCCGTCACCCGAGACGAACGATGTTAGGTCTCTCACACCCGGTAATTTGGGGCCTTTTTATATCCATTAATTATATCTCTATATAATTACTAATTACTGTTTTATGACGACGCTATCAATCTGCCCATCACAAGCCCGCACCAGAACGAACGTGATGTATGGTGGCACGTCGTCTAAAGTTTTAAATTTAACTTCACTAACGCGTACTGGTCTCACCCGCAAAGTTCCCGTACCCGATGGTATCCGGGTATAATAAATAGCTTTTATTACCTCTAATATTGTTAAGAATATGTGTACAAAGTTTCGTTAGAATCGGTTCAGTAGCTTTATAAGCCTCATGATGTTGACTGGGTTAAAAAAAAATCTGAATCGATAATGGAATTTATTACATCTCAATACCTCAAATTATAGTTATGATTATACGTGTATAGAACGCTTAATTTTTCAAATTTAAAAATGAATCAGAAGTGCGTTAGTTAATACCTAAACACGGTGACGTCATAGTCTAATTCCATATCATTTATATGCAAATAACTCGTTTTGACAGATCAAAAAGTTGCTCAGTTCTCAGTCAATTAAAAATAGTCATCCATATTAAAAAGTAGACCCTTCCCAAACACGACTGCCTTAATCGAGTATAAGTGTTGTAGTAGGTTATTCAATCGATAACAAGACTTAGCGTGTAACCAATGTCGGCCACACCTCTCGAAGTTTACTTCGCAGAGGTCAGAAAGAAGGTTAATATCAGCAATAACTGGTAGATTTTAGTGCCGTGATTTAAAGGGAGCGCTTAATAGGTTTGATGAAACAAGTTGGTGGTTTAAGGCCACTTAATGCCAGTTCTTGTACGAATGACCTCTATTGTTTTTACGTCCTCCAGATGATTTTGGTTAATTTATGGAATGGATGTGGGATTCGTATATTTTTATGAAAAAACTCGAGACCATGCCGACCATAGACGCTAGAGATAACTGTAACTCTAAATTCACACTCCTAAATATTCAAAAGATACAACTACTACATATGTATTTTGTTTTATATTTTAGCGACACTTACACGAATTAAGATCATTTTTGCCGATTAAATAACATTAGGTATATGAAAATGATAAATGTTAATTATTTCCTACCCTTGCATTTTACTTGAACACGGTCTGATAGCTAGTTTGTGTCTGTGCCTTATGAATAGAATATTCGTATTTGTAATTTATTTAAACAACGTTGCAGCATTATTACAGCATACATCATGACGGGTCATGAGGTCGACACCGCCTTTTGCTGTTTGAATAGGTCGCTCCCTTAAACCGCCCCCACCACCACACATATATATAATAGGGTAATGGTAGTCTTTTAAGTCACCGCCACATGTCCTACTTGTCGCATTACGCGTTCATTTTAAGAGACAAGTCGGATGAATAATCATTCATAAAGAGCCGTCACTACAATGTCAAAATGCTGTAGCGAAAACACAAACATTAAACATCTGGGTTGTAAGTATTTTATGTATCTATTTCAAATTGAAAGTAAATATAAGTCTGTCTATCCGTCATTTAGTTGCCTTAGTGCAACCTTAATCGCAATTGCTTGGCGCTTTGAGAATGTCGGTGGATAAGTTGAGCGGGATAAGTTAGTGATATTACGACATTAAACCTCATCGCCCCAAAAATCTGCTTTAAAGTAATCCCCAAGAGGTATCTCACAAAAATATCATAAATGGCGCCATCGAACTGCATTGCTCATCATCATAAACAGCTAGTCTAATCAAGAAAACTAAGTCATCTCGACCCAATGAACTTGGCGTTGCAAAAGAACCGATAGCCACGTCCGAAGGAGGCTTGCGAACAAAGATGTCCACTCGGCCGACCTGATTGCGGACCGTTCAGCGGCACTCGACCCGGATACTGGGAGGCTCGCTGGCACCCGTCTGTGTTGCAGGGTGAAACGTAAATGCAAGTTTTTATGACGTGCAACAGAACGTTTCAAATTTGAAAAAAATAGCCAAAAACCATTTCATGTAAAACGTTGTCAAGACGACCACGTAAGGTTTGAGCTGTAAAAAAGGTATCAGATCTCATCTAGAGCCAAGCTTCTGAATCTACACGGACTTACTCTACCGACCATTACTTCAAGAAATTCTGAAACGAAACTTAAATTTACATACCAAGTTTCAGTTTTCTAACACTTCAGGAAGAAGCCAAACATTTCGATGATCGTCAGTGTGTTAGTTAAGAAATCGGCGTATTTCAGATATTAATGAAACCTAAAGTATTAGCTTTTCCATTGAGACTTTGTATGTTTAGTTAGTTTGTTATCGACATTTATTCAATGAACTATCTGTACATCGGAAACGAATGATTTTAAGGCTGAGAGCCATCTGCGCTCGCCAATTGCCCGGTGAAGCTGTAAAGCCATCTGCGGCCAACAGCAGCAGTCAGTTCGAAAAAAATCGGAAACAAATTCTATGAGAATTTTTTGTGTCTTTGGTTGTTTACCTGAAAAATGAATATGTTAAGTCTGGATATCCGACCTATAAGTTGCATTGTTTTCTGCTGTAAATAATAACACATTTTGAATATCTCATCATCATCATCAGCTCATTAAACGTCCCCACCGAGGGGCACGAGCCTACCCGTATAGGGTGTTTAGGCCTTAGTCGTCCACGCGGGCCCAGTGCGGGTTGGACGACTTCACACACAACCTTCGAATCTCTTCGCAGGCGTGCATGAAGGTTTCCTCACGATGTTTTCCTTCACCGTAAGAGCGTCGGATAACGTACATATATTTTCGAAAATTCGAAAACACATTGGTACGTGTCGGGATTTCAACCTCAGCCCTCCCGGTAGGAAGGCGACAGTCCACACCATTGAGCCACCGACGCTCACAAAACAAATAAAATATTGTCCATATTCACGACATTTATTGGAATACATAGATGTATTTTAACATTACCTGAACAACTATTTAAGATGTTTATGTTATTTCTGTAAAATAATGTTATCTGGACAGTGGACATGAATTACGTTAATCGATGTTTACACCCGAGGAGCCATTATTGGAATTACAACCAAGTACAGTTTGCCGTGCCTTTTGCGATTGGTTACGTAAATAAGCTAATTTGCAGATGTTAATTTTGTGTGGTATAAGCA
>PQWD01008053.1:0-22918 GCA_019425675.1 Leucinodes orbonalis
GTTTGAAACGTTTGTGGTACAATTACAGTTGACTACTTTAAATTTAGTTCATAATATATATAATACTGTTGTTTTCATACGGGCATATATCCGATGGAGACAGACCTTGAGCATAGCTTGCTTCATCATCAGCTCATTAAACGTCCCCACCGAGGGCACGAGCTTACCCGTATAGGGTGATTAGGCCTTAGTCGTCCACGCTTGCTTCGTTAAGTATATTTATTTCAGTGATTATTTTATTAGAATCACTAAAAATTAAAAAAAAAAAAAATTTAACAACAAAATACACTTCATCTTGTTATAAATACAATACGATTGTTTGGCACCGATATCTAATTTTGATGCGAAGAAAGAAGAAAGAAAAAATAATAATTTAACCATTTCTACCTGGATAAGATTTTATTTTTAGCTTTTTAGTTTGAAGTCAGTATTTTTTGTTAAAAATATTTTCCTAAAATAATAGAAGTCATGTCCAAATCTGTC
Organism: Leucinodes orbonalis; assembly: GCA_019425675.1. NCBI lineage: Eukaryota > Metazoa > Arthropoda > Insecta > Lepidoptera > Crambidae > Leucinodes > Leucinodes orbonalis. The sequence goes on from PQWD01008053.1 coordinate 484, forward strand.
CAGCCATTTCAGTTATTACCCGGAACAAACAGACAGGCAGACAAAAATTTTAAATATATAATTACGTTGTAGGTACCGTATATATATTCTGAAGCATGGTTATTTCATTCAATAAACAACACAGACATACATATATATTATATATATATATTATATATATATATATATATATATATATATATTATATATTATATATATATATATATATATATTGTATTGTATTTGTATCTAACAGATTTTTTTAACACATAAGTATTTATTATGTTGTTTACAAAATATTATTTTGCTGTTTAATTTAACGACAACTTTCTCACTAGGCTGGCACTGGTTACGGCAACAAATCTCGTTTAACATGCACTAATCTCTTTATACGAGCCCCTGTAAGCCGCGTAAATTGGGACTACAATGGTAAAACTTTGTCTTAAGCCTCTTGGATGCAGCTTATGCAGTAATAAGGAAGCATAGTCAAATGGGATTCGCGTACCGTATACTTTAAAATAACACTATATGGTAATTTTATAGCAAACTAGTACGAGAAGACAAAGAATTGTAAAAAACTTTTAGGATTTTGCGCAATATGAGTATAAAATAGATGTGTGTAAAAGTTTCCTTGTTAAAACACAAAGAAATTTTAAATTGTTGCATAGAATAGTAGATTATTACGACACTAGTTGATTACCTCTGCTAAATATTACTGTCGGTCTAAAAGAATAAATTATCACCGGACATTTTGGTTCTGGTGATATCCAAGTATTATGTATAACAAGGTTGATTTAACAATAGTTTGTGCCCGCTGCTTTATTCGTACGTGTCTAGTTCAATAGTTTTATCTGCCAGTTATAATTTGGCCATACTCCTAGTGTAATAAGGATTACTGGTATTAACACCTCCGAGTGCAAGTGAAGCACGTTTCGCCAATAAATGAGATCGAACTGATGCTTGTGTTTACGATTGAACTTATAGGATATATGATATTTAACGTTAATATAATCTTTGTTACTTTATTTAAAATAGCATCATTTATAAGCCATGCTTGCCTGCTTAGGCTAGTATTAAATTACAACTACGCCTTTCTCAGTCTCCCTGTTTGGGAAAGCAGCAAAATTTTAATTGTCATTTTGGGATTATTTAGTTATTTTTATTAGCAGTGTATATTATACACGGGTAAATTTTTTCATTATAATAACATCGGATAAATTATGTACATATTTAAAAACAAATTAAAATCACAAAGACAATTTAAACCTTTATTTACTGTAGTTTAAAATTATGTACTATTAATATAAAAAAAACAATTACACGACATAATATTTACAATCCATAAACCTTTTGAGGATAAAATCTTTTTCAAAGTTTTCATAACTTTTGTACTCAAGGTACTTATCACAGAATAAATACCTAACCTTTTAATAATGTACTAATAGATTCATTTAAGTCAATGTGCAAAGGTACCCCCTGGACTATCTCACTGGGCTGTTTTATATGACACGGCCGGTATTATTAGTTTCATAAGATTAAGGAATTGCATTTGAGGGATGCCTCAGATTTATTAGACAAAATGTATATACCTTTATAAAATAATAGAATCAATTAGTCTATTCTGCTTAGCTTTAGTTACCTATTCTATATTGATTATGAATTACGATCGGTTCAAAATATTTTCCTATAACTGGTGTCCTTTATAAGTATCATCTAAAAAAATAAAGTACGCATATTCAGAACAATATATTAGTAAATACTATTACTACTATTTACTTTAATCAAATTTTACACCGTAATTAAAAAATCAAATCGCGTACACATATAGCTCCTGCAAACATTTTCACCCTAAACCCCCAAAGTCTGCATTACTATTCTCGGGCGTACAAGACTCACGTTCTTTTTATACTTTTAAACCGCTAAAATATTGTTTCTGCTCTACGCGATACCGCTAACGTAGCATGCCGTAGAACTTACTGAATATTGCCCTGGAAGGAATAATAAAATAATTTAAACATGACAATACACGTAAATGAAGAACCATCAAAATAAATTATATTTTTTATGCTTTCATGGACCGTTAACTCAATGATTTAATGAAGTTTTATAAATATCGTATCCAATAGTAAAGCGTCGGTGGCTCATTAGTGGTAACAGCAGTTGCCTTCGATCTGAAGGTGTAGGTTCAAATCCTGCCACGTATCGAATTTTCGAAATGATATGTACGTTTATCCGACGCTCTTACGGTGAAGGAAAACATCGTTAGAAAACCTACGGACGCCTGTGAAGAAATTTAAAGGTTTTGCCTGAAGTCGGCCAATCCGCAATGGGCCCGCGTGGATGACTAAGGCCTATATATACGCCCTTTAGGGGTAGGCTCGTGCCCCTCATAATCGGTGGCGATGTTTAATGAGATGATGATGATATAAATATATATTAATCAATCAGCACATCATATTAGTGTGAATGAAATTAGATACATAATTTTTAATAAGGATACAGGTGCCATATGCATGAAGTTGTTTTATATTTTAAAATCCGGATTTTTTTGTACAGATTTTTTGTCGAAGTTAGGTAGGATATATACTATATTACTAACTTAATATATATATATAGTGTTTTGAGAATGCTGTACCTAACCTTTTCTTGCACTGTTACGAGTATTGCGTAAGCGGATAGAGCTTTAAGATTTATTGAGTTTATTATACAGGAATGGTCCAGTGAATAACTTCTTTTGAGAGGGCAGTATTCAATAATTTGTTTGACAAACTTTGTTCTTTCGTCTTTTCCTTAGGTTTCTGTGGATCGAAAATTGTGACTGAGTGTTGTTTTGTGGTGTATGTATCCGAACATAAAGATATTAGGATGAGTTTCGATGAGTACTTCAGTTCCAGATCAGCCTGAACCTCAATTAAGACGTTCTCACAGACAGGAAGGCACCCAACGATTGAATTTATAAAGGAGGAGATGATGTGGTGTATGTATCCGAACATAAAGATATTAGGATGAGTTGAATTGGTATCTCCTGGCGTTTGTCTTTACTAGTACCTGAAAAAGGAAATATTATGCCTACGTACTTACCTGAACCTGAGAAGTCAACACTTCAACCTTACCTGAACCAACATACTTACCTGTTCCAGAAATTGAGCCTACAGCACCACCATTGGAAGTGCCAGCGAGTACTTCAGTTCCAGATCAGCCTGAACCTAAATTAAGACGTTCAACCAGGAAGGCACCCAATGATTGAATTTAAAGGAGGAGATGATGTGGTGTATGTATCCGAACATAAAGATATTAGGATGAGTTTCGATTGTGTATCCGAAGGCTTAAGAATGACAGATAGAAGATGGCATTCGTTTCATTCGGGTTTGAGTGCATCACGTACAATTAATTAATAATTTGTTATAATGTGAATTTCAATAAATACACGAATATCATTCCAAGCTTTTATTCACTTACAATATACATATATATATATACACAAATGTGTGCTACACTGAGAGTATAGTATTTAATATTATATAATCTATACATGTAATAACATTGGAGTGGCTGTTTGTAATAAAATAACCGTTTATTTATACATGCATATGATATACAGAGAATACAATATACCATTTTTTTTTAAATTTTTGCTGCCTGTGTGTTTGTTCCGAGTAATCTCTGTTATGGCGGACAGATACGGACGGCACTTTTTTAGCAGGTCGCTGATATAATAAGAAAAAATAAGGTTCTTTTATTTTTGAAAAACCTATTTTAAAAATTAAGTAATGTTGATCCGCGCGATTTAAGGTTATGTTTTACTGCATGAGAATAACTTATACCGCGGGTAATACTGCAAGGCACAACACTAACTAATATAATTTATATTATTCCTTCTCCAAACTAAAGTAATAATGACATTTAAAATAAATAATATGTTTGACCCTAACAACTTCAATAATTGAGAGGTTTGGACCTTAACCATTGCTCTGATGTAGCAGGTAAATATGGCTCTGATTTAAAAAGTTAATCGAAAAATAATGTGCTTTTTATTGTACTACATTTTTTTTGGACTATAATTTGATTTCGGTTATTTTGCAACGATTCGTTTTGGAAAACTACAATGGTTTAAGGTTTGGCTTAATTCGATGACTAATAAATATAAAATCGACTCTACGGGTGTACGAGTATTTAAAATGGGTTCTACCTCGCATCTATTGCTATTATTATTATTTACTTGAAGTGAAATACGCGCATGTATTTTTTCTTTGTTTGGGCAAACCCAGTCTGAGCAAAACTAGAAGCAGTAATAGTAATAGGTTCTCATTCTAAAAGTGGCTTGATTTGAATCGCCATAAATATTTTATTTATGATGTCAAAAACAACGGGTGTTATAAGTTTTACGTGTCTGTGTGTGTGTGTTTGTCCGTTGGATCGTAACTCTGGAACGGATGAATCGATTTTAATTTTGTTTTTATTTTTTGCTTGAAAGGTAAATATGGCGAGAGTGTTCTTAGCTCTCTTGGATGAAAATTGGTCCAATACGACCGCCGCTACAAAATGGAGGATAACATATTTCGCACAACATTCTCACTATGGGTGTCGAACGAAACTTGATAAGTAAATTAAGTTAGTAAGTAGGCTGTGACAAATTCCAAACCAAAATGGCCGCTAGCGCTAATTAACAAATTTCATGTATCTGTTTCTAAATTCATTCATTATAGTTATTTTTCAAAAGGACTTGTTTAACAAATTGAAAATCCAAAATGGCCACCACCATACAATTTTAATCACGTAAATATTTTTTTTTCACGGGTGGCGAGGGATTTTATCTAGGTACAGTTTTTTTAATTCTTTTGATCTACGTCTAGCAATCTACAGGTGCTGCCCTTATTCATTGCATTCTTTAGGACCGCCAAGCACGGTAATCAATCATGCCACCGAAACTCGGAATACAATTATAAACTTAGTCTATGCCATTGGTTGGAACCATGTTGTGTTTTGATTAATTAGTTAACCCTATCCAATTTGAATATTGACTTAGAAAGTGTTCGTAAAATGGAGCCATATAATTAACCTTCTTTTATGTAAAGATATTATGTAGTTGCGTAGATAATATGGTAGAAACTTTAATGCGTTACCTCTTCTCCTTCCCGATACTAAGCTTTGATGACATGATTGTGGAAGCGGTGAAAGTGGTCTTTATGGATAGGTACTGATTTATTTCCTTTGCTATACGAACCTGAACTGTTAACATTACGGTGGGATAAATCCCGTTTTCTAAAAAATTAACATGTGAAAAGTAAATAATATGGATAAACAAATGTTTGTAAAATCAAAAGTATGTTCTTCAGCAAATGTTATGTATTAGTAATATTAGTCAAAATTTTGTATCTTTTTTGTAATACTACAATGGAAAAACTTCTTAAAACCCATGAGAAAGGCACCTGAAAGTGTCCTGATGCCTAATGTTCGCGACGATGCGATCAATTCCTTAAATCGAATACGAATGTTGAGATTTGTGCATCAGATTTAAACGAGTAAACGTGGCGTCTCTGCGAATGGACTACATTATTTTGACTATAGCAGTACACGCATATTAGTTTCTACTCATCTCATTGTGCTTTTTAAATTTATTTGGGTATTTTATAAACATTTGTTTCATCGTATCGTATTTCATTTTAAAATAAATTGCAAATGTTATTTTTATAAATAAGACCTTTTTTTAAATAATAAATCTTGATAAATCTTTGTAAAGTTACGAGTAGGTAAATGACTAAGAATAAAAAAAATTTGGCCACCAATTATCTATATAGAAAACCAATATGCTTCCAATGTTTATTCTAGTCTCCAATTCTTGATATTATTTTCAAAAGTTGGGCGAATCCAGAGGATGAGTAGTCTGTAATCAACGGAGAAAAATACAACATAGACAATACTTGTCTCGTCCAAGATAAAGAATTGAATATTGAATAAAGATCAAGTTACACACCCGTGATTCTATTTAAACTTTTTCGACGAACAGCGTCTGCTGTAATAGTTGAGACGTCGGCTATTACATCAAGGTTTCTGGGCTCGATTCCCGGGCAAAACAAACATTTGGGTGCATGAACATGTCTGTTTGTATTGGTCTGGGTGTTTTCTATGTATGTATACACAAAAAAAGTATGTTTAACAATATCCATATTACAGACTAACGCTTATTTCAAGGTTGATGGCGCTGTGTGAATGTTAGTGTATATTTAATTATTTATATACATTATGTCACTTGTGATGCTGCTAAACCGGAGGGTGCGGAAGAATTTAGTAGTTACCACTTTTCTTCAAAAACGTTTATACAACTTTAAGTAAGAATTATGAAGCCATCACTCTATTGATATTTGTATACAAACATGTTTATTTATTTCTTCTGGCCTCCAGAATATTCCATAAGGACTTCAACACCAAAGATCATATCCATACACCATCAAGTAGATAACGAGGAAAGCTCTGATTCGATCGTTATTTGGGCTGCATGACGCATTGATGGTATCTTATTAACTACTACAATATCGAAGACTTTTATTGATATATGCTTATAGTAGATACCATACCATAGACCTTACACTGGATCTTAACATGTCTCAGATAAGATTAAACTCATGACGACACGAGTAACGCCTCGTGCCTATGTCAGCTACTACAACAAGGTACGGAGTGCTGTATACACCCAATGCTCACGCCATCAATAATTGCAAAGGCATGACTGCACAGGATTTCTTTTGCAATAATCCCTTTACACAACCATCCCCCATCCCAAGGGAGATATGGTGTGACTCGAATGCCCAACAAGGATCGAATAAATATCTATAACGTCGGACTTCATTTATGCTGAGCGTATATGCTGGCGATCACTTTGCACCAATTCGCATTTAAACTCCATTTTTCAAACTCAAATATTGGCCAAGCCAAATGCAAATTATTTAAAATGATTTATAATAGTTATGAGCTGATTACGTGGGTAATGTCATCTATGTCGTCCACTTAATGCTTGTGGTACAACTACATTTTAAGTTTGAAGCTGACAAATTATAGGCAAGTCACAGAATTTAACATATTAACGTCATAAGTTTGGTACCTACAATATGGTATTTTTTGTATTCTAATGATATACTTCTAACAAATTTAATTTGCATGAATTGGCACATGGGACATCAAAAACATGTACCGCTGTAGACGTTTTAAGATTGACCTTGATAAAAAACTATAATGACTTTTAATTCAACAATTTAGGAGAGATTACATCCTCGTTTTTCAAAGTGCTAAATATTAGGAATTTTGATCTTTAATCTCAATGAATGTAGTAGAACTTGAAAGTCGATTTCGTCGAAGAAGCCAGTGTATAGCAAGATGATTCTAAAACTGTCAGTCATGTTATGAAATCGTAAAAAGGAGCCACTGGTTGTGAACAATAAAACAATATGGAAGATATATGCTAGCCCATTTATAAAAAATGTTATAAAATATAAGGGATGAAACCCCAATTATGGACTTTCAATTTTCAGTTCAACGATAAGAGGACGACTGCCGACACTGGATCAGTGGGGCTTTACTCAATAAATTGTGTAAATAATAAAACAGTTATAGTCTTAGATGTTGACGCAAGGTAAAATGAATCAAGTTTCTTGTATGAGTATTGCATATTAAGCATTCTCAATATCAAATTATATAAATCAGATTTGGCTGAATGAATTAATGGCTTTTCGCCGATTTGCCGCGTAGGCAGTAGAGAATAAAAGGCAGATGTGGTTTTCAATAATATTTTCATAGTACTCACTGACGAAATTATTCTATTAACAAAGCAGAAATGTACCTTGCCTGGTACAAATTTCTTCATTCAAAGTAACGTTTACGTTTTAAGACGATGATAATAGGCACCGATTATATAATAAAGAGCTCCTATTCTATAATAAAGGAGAAAAAGAAAAATGTTGGTATCCTGGCGTCATTAGTCGAACCTGTCACCCTCCGCGTCCCTCTGGGACAGCGGACGTGATAACGTCCCTCACTCTCTGTGAAATACGTGTTTATTTTGAACTAGGGGAACCCATAGTGAACAATGTTAAATAATAGGACACCTAATTTTATGACACCTAAATAACTATAAGAATTTGTAAATGAATGAACATACATATCAATTTTGCTATCAGTATTTTTTTTTGTTTGGAATGACGCAACCGAATAAATTCTTTGACAGGTCTGCTTACAATGCCCATATTCTTGCTGACGGATAATTAAGGATATTAAAAAATTGTTGGATATACTATCACTTATCTACATTAGGCACGCGTATTCAGTTACGTGATAATCGCGAATAGTAATGCTGTGCCCTGGAACTTGAAAGTTGAATTGGTGATGATTGATATTAGGTACCTATATGACTGTTAAGTATATTTCTCCGCTCTCAACTCAAGATACTGGCCTGGTAAGAGGTCAGCTATTTGATATTTCTGTATGCCTGTAATTGATGCGTGGACAAGAACATTCATTCTAATATTTGTGATTACCTAGTTAAGTATGTGTACTGTTAGCATACCTATAAATAAATAATGTAGGTATTTTAACTGTATTTGAATTCGTTAAATGCTTATCCAATTAAAAGATGCAAATCAAATATTTACCACACTTTCTGATCGGATCTCATAAAAACAGCGTAAAAATTGCTTCATTTAATTAAATCGGTTTTGAGTTAAACTTGTTGCAAACTCTGTGCTATTCAAATAAAAAGTCTTATTTATTTTCTTCAAAGAACTTCGCCACTATACGAATCCATTCCGAAATTGAATTACATTAAAAAAATAAAAGAGTAATGTTATTGCATGAAATATAAACAATATTATACTTTTCCTAATCGACACCTAAGTTTACCTTATAAATAATTATTGTAAAATTAGCTCTGGGATAAAGATATTAAAGCGGGGTAAAACATAGCTTTATTCCTACGTTACCTCAATTTACCCACCATCCTTCCAAGGCTATAGGAGCTAGTTCTATTCTGATGATCATGAGTGAGTGTCATAAATGCGTAACTTTGCTTTCGCTTATCTTCGGAACTAAACTTGGCGGGAGCACTCCCGTGATCCCGGATTCAATCCACTACACGGAAAATTTTGATGATTGTTTATTAAAATATCGGTACAGATATTTAACCGCACGGGTATTAATTTTTATCTGCTGGTCCAGTGAATATTTTTTTTAGACTTTTGTTAAAAAAGCTTTATTTATTTTCTGTCATTTTTTTAATATAATAAAATAATGAATTATTTAAAAATGAAACTTCTTGTAAAACTATTTCTTCGTTTGAATTCTAAACGGGTTTTTATAAAAACCCGTTCATAAGCTGATTGCAAAATACTAAAAAAGCAATACCCGAAGCTGTTGTACTCGAATTGTTCATTTGCATATCTTAAAAAAATCAGACTATCCCGACAGAAACGTAGAGTCGCTTCAGTTAACGTCATTAGTGTAATTGAATCGCTGATGGTATCGTACGGAGCGGATAAGGTTTATCACAACATCACTGACGTAGCGAGATCAATTTCGTTCATTTCACTGCAACGACGGGAAGCTGCCTTTCGTTAAGTATTACATCGTTGGAAAAGATGTTTAAGATTACTCTCTGTTGAACTTTCAAATAAAGGTAATATACTTATAGCTTAACCTTTCGGGACCCAAGCTGACTTCACTTGCCTGGTCTGCAAATGTGTCTAAGTCACACACATTGGATCAGCGAACTGAGACTAGATTATTTATTATTTACGAAAGGTCATAATAATAACTATTTCCAAAAATGTTTTATGTTTCATGTTAAGTAGGGGGCCTGGTGACCTGTATCACGGGTCTTTGAACCTACATAGGCACCAGTCTCCCACGAATGGCTTTCAAAGGTTTATTTTTGTTAATTTTAAGGATTTTTGTAATTTGTGTTTCTGTGTCATTTGTGGTGAGAAATAAATAAATTTTATTATTATTACTGACTGTAAATAGAATGAATTATTTAAGATTGTTTGTTTTCGGATTCAGATTCGGTTCTATACTTGGTATTACAACTTTTAGATCTAATGGGTTAGATCTTACCATAATTGAGTAATTATAACGTTTTATTTAATCATAAAAACATATACAATAGGACTTTTTATCGAGTTTATGGGTACGTTGATGAGGTAAAGTACTCGTAGTTGTATCTGAACATTTTTTTGTAACGACGGCGTTTAGCAGTTGAGATCAATGGTTGAGGTCTTAGAAAGCACGGAATCATCTTTCTTCAGGGACACAGTGAGTCACGTGGTACCGGTGCAGCTGACGAGCCGGCGAGAGGAGGCCCAAACACATCATTAAAGTCATCAGACCGGTACCGATCATACTCGTACTAATCTCATTTAGCTAGTTGCAGAACTAGCTAAGGGAAAACATATAACATTAGCATTGGAATGGTGGACCTCGACACCAGGATGCAGGTAATCTAAGTAGGCTGTAATGATGGGACACCGGGAGTAATGAAGAAGTCTTAAACTTGTTGTAGTCTGGTTTAATAATGTCTCTTAAATTACAAGAATCAAAGCTTATATACTAACACTTATATTACGTATGTGTGGAGAGGTGTGTCACACACTACACCTCCCCCGTATTTAAAGAAATAAAATATAATTAATATTTTTTATTTCTAAACTTATTGTTTATATATACTACGTTTAATTATAATTTATATCAGAGCAATTACAATACGTTAAACAATTGTGCTCTATTAACACGTAAATTGTAAGATTGAAATAGTTATTTATATGATGGTCTTATTAAATTTAGAGTACAAAGTTAGTTTTTAACACTAAAGATCAACACAACTTATTTTTATAGGAAAATACATACATTACAATGAACTTTATTGAAAAATTGGATTTAAAAATGTATTGCCATTTTATAGATAACACCAAAAAAAAATTCGTACAAATCCAAATAAAGTATTAACTAGATATAAGAAGCCGTCCGTCTGAAGTATTAAAGTAAAAAATAAAAAAACAATACATGTATAATAATATCAAATTAGTTTTAGCTAAAAGAATAACAAAAAAAAAAACTTCACATACGACGTCCGTGTTGATGTCATTTCTACTTTTGACTTGACCATCTCCCGGCTGCTTCCAAGCTTCCGATACCGTCTCTCCCGGCAGCCAGCATATCCACATCATGACTCCAGCATACTCTCGGCGGCCAACACTTGCCATTGTCCCGTTGTTTGTTTTTATCTTATTTAGTCTCCTTTTCGAGACTTTCGCGTCTTCTTTTTGATTAAGTCACTCATTAAAATGCTTGGTCCTCATGCTCAGTACTGCCCGAAGGCAGCACTGGCAGGGTCGTCATGTAATGATGGGACACCGGGAGTACACACTTATATTACGTATGTGTGAGAGGTGTGTCACACACTACAAGGCCATGTCATCCTAGACAGGAAACAGTTCAGTCGTCTTTTGTGCATGGACAGCTGATATAGTCTGAGATTGGTGACGAGGACCATCACAGGACATTGCTTATTAAACAAGCATTTCCACACATTAGGTAACCCAGACAGTCCAGTGCAGAGCGTGCATGGAGCAGGAGGAAACGGTTGCGAATGTACTCCTAAGGTGCACAGGCGTAGCCCAGATCAGCAAGGAACCTATCGATTCACCGGTAACACTTGCAGACTTGAGAAGACTGCGAAAATTCATCTGCTTCTGGAGGGAGGTGGGCTGGTTGGAGTGACCAACAGGCCGCTATGGCCCATGCACAATGGTTCAACTCAAGGGCTAAGTGCGGAATTCAACCCCAGTACAAGAACAATTTGTCTTTTTTTCACAATTGTGTGTCAGTTAGTTTACAGTGATATATATGTAAAGTTGGAATACACGGCATCTAAATCTGCTCCAACTGCTGATCCAGCCAGTTTCGATGATTACGTTAGTTTTGTAACTAATAACATCATATTACATTTTTCACTAAGAGAGATTCAGGCAGCTTAGGCTCATTTGCGAAAGAATAAATCTTCATCAAAAGCTTTATGAGCTAACAGGTAACTCGATTGAATCGCCATTGAGTATGCAAATACTTTCGATTTGCATGAAATGATTTAAATGTATGGTCCTTACGTTGACTCAATCTCAAAAAAAAAACCAACATAATTAAAATCTGACATGGATATACGAGTATTTATGATTTATAAGGATGGATTTTATAACTATTTTCAAAACTAAAGTGTTTGATTGGATTTTAACCAAGAATCAATTAATACGATGCTTTAGTAAATTCAATATTATGTATATATTTTTTTTTGAATTATGTTTTGAAATTAATCATAACAAGGGTTGGAAATATCACAAAAATCAATATCAATAAATACCAGCATTCATTTATAGTTTTGTACTAATCTAGCTGGGTCCGATAGTCCTTGAATTTTCTTAAGCGCGGAATAGAAAGGGAAGCGTAGCTCGTAGGGCAGCTGCAGCTAGATTCGCTGATTCGAAGAAGCTGGAAACCAGACACAATATCTACTGTAACTGTTAGACATACGAGTATCCGTCTGCAACAGTTTAAGTATAATATTGTGCACCTTTTTAGTATTTTGCTAATGAACATAATATAAACGTTCTCCACGTAGTTTCAAAAGACTAAAAATGTATCCATCCTAACCCAATTTTTCTATCCTGATCATAAATGACCATTTCTTGTAAGACAAATTAAAGTACTATTCTATTGAATATTTTCTGATTTTAGATTCATGACCTAGTCACCGTGACGATTTAGGATCTTCATTTGAATCATTTTGGAATAAAATCAAAATCACAAGTACATATTATCATCATCACCAACATCAGCTCATTAAACTTGTGCTCAGTAAAAGCTGTGGTTTGGACGACTTCACGCAAAACCTTTGAATCTCTTCGCAGGTGTGCGCAGGTTTCCTCACGATGTTTTCCTTCACCGTAGGAGCGTCGGAAAACGTACATATAATTTAGAAAATTCGAAAACATTAGTACGTGGCAATCCACACCATTAAGCCACCGACGCTCATAATATGTGTTCCTCAAATATATCTGAAGTCATTTTCATCCATACTTTAAGCATAATAACAAGTGGGTCATAATATAGCTATAAAACAATGAATTCACCACACGGATGAAAACAAATTTAAAAGCTTTTTATATTCTACGTCGCGGGATACTCATACTTATTACCAAAATATTACGCAGTATTACTTACTTATGATTTATAAAAGTATAGGCATTGCCGATTTTCGTGAGCTGCAGTGGAACTCACTATCTAATTATATTACTTGTTTACTTGATATACCCTTTATTACAACTAGACCTACCTGTTTATTGTGCGTTCCTACTTTTTATCAAATAATTTAGAAATCAAAACACCTGTGACACGGTAATATTAACATACAGTATTCCAGCTCGGCCATCTTTTTCACCAAGTTCTCCAACACTAGACTTACTTTCTTGTTTTGGAGAGAGCATCCTTATCTACAATTCTTGCTACAGTCATGCATAGCTCCTGGAAACTTTTACCTTTCACTATATACTCTTGATTTCAACTGATTCGTCACTAAATCGCTTGCCAGGTCCAAAAAAAGGATGCTCACCTCAACCTACTTACATAAACCTGAACAATGATTCTCAACTGTACCAGCAGTGACACAAATTGTTTAGGCCACAATTCTAACAGGTCTTTGGCGGGCTTCTTTCTGGTTCAGGGTCTGGATCACCTCTACAGAAATAATAAAAGACGTCTTCTTCAACAGTTTGGATTCCTAGCTAAAATGAATCAGTCGTTGTCATCAATATAGCTAAAAACCCCTTTATTTTCCATTTCTAGCCACTTTATTGTTTGGTCTTAATTGCCGGCATATGTTCTAGCCTTACATCATCTTGAAAAAGAACTAGGGGTTTTAATTTTGTCAATCATCTAAAAAAACATAAAATAAACTAAACTCATTTACTGATGTCGTATTTAAGAAGACATTTTGATAAAAATATTACCATTTTACTGGGGTGGTAGTATAGTAACACTTACTTTTACACAGTCTAATGTACACCTCTTTCTCGCCACGCAATTGAGCAACTATGGGAACTATCCGCACACTAATCGACGCACGAGCTCTTTACAGGAAGGTACTAAGAGCTGCGGTACAAAATAAAAAATAATAATACAACAAACAATGTTTCGCAGTGTTTCTTGGACTACCACGTCAGTCGCAGAGAGTAAGAATTTTGAGCTATGTCAGCGGGCAATCTATTTTTGATGGTCTAATTTACTGTTTACCGCCGTACACTATTTAAAAAATTTATGTATAGTTGGGTTTGGCAAAGGAAGGCTACTCTTAAGCTAACGTAAAAAATATTTCAATACTTCAGATGAACGAGTACAATCAATTAAGCAAAACGCAGACATGATTTCATTACATTATTTTTCCTTAACGATATAAGTATGTACGCCATAAAGTTTTTAACATATTACAGTTGTAATTCCAGTCGTATTCAACTGCTGAAGCAGGCTTCTACCTAGAGCTGTTGTCACTGCCAGGCTGTATGTTTGAGGTTGGCCATAGTCCTTGTTTAGAAGTACATTTTATATCGGGTATTTTAAAACCCACTCCAATCTTAGCAATGCTAGTTTGAGTTCAAATATTGTAGACTGAGACCATCAAAGCAACAAAATACTAAAATTCATGCTTAAATTGGAATTAGCTTTAGCGTATAATAAATAGCATTGAATTTATAGACAAATTCAATGTATATTATAATGCCTCATGCCATCGAGAAAAAGAAATGAGAACCAAAACAATGAAGTATAAAAAAATACTGCTAAATTAGTATTACACTAGTGTCGTACATACATAATATTGAAGATAAAACGAACTCCTGAAATAAATTTCAAAACGCAAATCAACACACAAAAACCAACGAAATTCATACCCCAACTCCAATAACCCGTAATGAGGTCACGTCCTCAAAAATGACCAGCGAGCGCTATATTTATATACCCTAAAGTATCCAAATAAAGGTGAATTGTAATTTTACGTGGACATAAGCTAAATATGCGCTTATCAGCATGTTTGGATAAAACTCAAAGCTCCCTGATTAAATATATATAGAGGGTGTTTCAACAAGAACTGTTTTCATTAGGGCAAATCCAACAACGTACAAAGATTTGTCATCTAGATTTTACCGTATTCATATTAATTTTCGTTCAGATTTATTTAACACTGTGTCTCATGGCTGCAATGCTATCAGTTTGTGAATAAGATCTGGATGAACACGTGTTGTGGTAGCAAATTTTGAAGAGTCTTTTTTGTACGATTCTTGTCCGAAAGTATTACGAATTATTTAATTTTTCCAAATATGTAACATTTACCGGTTTTATTGTGTATTTAATTATTTTAGAGCGCTTTGTCGAAATTATATACGCATTGACGTAATCAAAAATGCATTAAATATGGCGGCTTTATATGTGACGTCAGTTCACCATAGAGAATGACATGCAATTGTCGAATGGAAAAGAGTCTAGTATTTCTAGATATTTCGCGAAACTATGTAGAATGACGTCCGCTTCGAGCTTAGCGTGGACGGGTATATTAAGGCGGACCGATGGGTGTGCCGGAATTTTGTGTCTACTCAAGAGCGAACCTGCGACTACAAGGAAGAAAGCGAGTGATAAAGCGATATCTAGGGATCGTCGAGTGTAAGATAACAGTGTGAAGAGTTAACGAGTGATTATAACTGTGTGTGGACATTATACGGACTCATCAATTGTGTTGTGTGCAGTGTTAATTACTGATTATTGTGCGGCGTTAATTGACTAATTAATGAGAGTGTAAGTATAATTAGTGAGCAATTAATAGTGGTGAATAAAAAATGTGTTACCGTGTTATTCTTCGTGTTGACAATCATTTATCCGAACCCCTAGCTTGTAACAATATGTACAATAATACGTCTGAAAACTGCCACGTAATTGCTGTTGCTCCAGTTGAAAAATCAAGCTTCGTTTTGAAACATCCTATACCTGATAAATGAAAAACAAAATTTACCGATGTTGGACGATAAAGAATCTTTAATATAATAAAGCTATAGTAGGGTCAATATGAAATCAGAAAATATCTTTAAATAACCATCTGTATCAATTGATAAGTTAACGAGAAACGAGGTTAATGACGCGCGGAGAAATCGCGGAACGGAGTGTAACGTTGCTTTTTGACTTTTGTTCAGATACTCAGTAAACCTATGATTGAGTAGTTTCATTAAAAAAATCATTATTCGCTGCGAATAGTGCATTAACAAGAAGAAGGAGACAGAAAAACATTAATTGATCGTACACAAGAATACGCACAAATACAGAAGTGTATTTATTATAATTGCACGATAATACAGATGAATAAAATCAAATTTATAAGTACTATCAAAATAACAAAAAATAATAAATAATAACATATACGGCCAAAAGGTCCAACAAGTCAATCTTCTTCTCTATTCAATAAAATGGAGTGTCTGTTTGAAGTATGAAATAACCATTTTTGTTTCATGCATAAGAATATAAATATTGGGTTCAGGTTATTTTCACTGATACGACTGATTAAGTAAGATTTCTTTATTGCTAACATAAATCGTCACACAATCAAGTAGCTCTCAAGCGGCGGAAAAACAAAACTATATTTCTTAATACTATGGCAAAGGAAACTATACCTTGATGCCTATTATAAAATTTATAATTTAACAATAAATAATACGGTAATATGCCAAAATATATGTTTATTTGTCTGTCTGTTTGTTCGGGTAATCCTTGAAACAGCTGCATGGTCTTAGACGGGACTTTTTTTGCAGGCAGCTGTGTTATATGGAAAAACATAGGCTACTTTTTATTTAGACAATACTTTTATGTTGGGAAAATACAGATTTTTTTTCTGTATTCTGAGGCATCTAATTAGTTTATGTTATATAAGAATGAATTGTCTTATTTATAAGACAATTCATTCTTCTCGAAAATAAGTACCATTTTAAACCATTTAAATTTGTTTCGGAATACCAAACTTACAGTTGGATTTTAAAGTGTCGTATGATCAAACTAGTGGAATTGTGATTGTGAGGAGGTCCGCTCGAAGCAAAAAACAAACAATTTAAGGCGCCTCAAACTTAATGTGCCTAATGAATATCAATCACTCATCCAATGTCGGTACGCCATCGATACCACATTGTTTGAAAAGCTCACATTGAATCAAAACATTCAGTTTTGATATATCTAAGCCAACAAGTTTTGTTAACTCTTAGCTACACGAGCAAACAAAAGCAAAAGAGTTGAGTTAATTCTATTGTATGAGTAATGTATTGGGTAGACAATAACCTTTATGATATCATGCCACTATTTTAGCAATAAATTTTGTATACAAATAAACAATGTACTCATAGTTAGTGTGATTAATTTACCCCATAAGTTGCGAGTAATTATCGGGCCCACCCATCTCACCCATTAAATACTATCACAATTCTCCATCTCGCAAGTAAGTTAGTGGTTCACATGGCATACATATAAGCTATGCGCTATAGATATAAATACAAAGATGTAACGCGACATCAGCAAATTAACACAGACTGATTAAATGAACATATTGTCATTTGACGACCCATTTGGTGTTGCGGAGAGGTGGCCGCATATATCAAGGGTTCCGGGTTCGATCCCGGGCAGTACAAACATTGTGTGCATGAACATGTCTGTTTGTAATAGTCTGGGTGTTTTCTATGCATAATATGTATGTATTTACAAAAAAAATGTATATATGTATGTTTATCCGTTGTTTAGTACCCATAATACAGGCTTAACGCTTAACTTGAGGCTAGATGGCGCTGTGCGAATGTCAGTGGATATTTATTATTTATTTATTATTATTATTACAATGGTGTTTCAGTAAGAGGATAGAAGATTATTTTTAAAGATTATTTTTTACACAATCGTGCGCTGTAGGTTCAGATGTAGGTTCGAATTTAATGGTAAGCGCAAACTGCTAGCTTTGATGCATTTTTTTTATTATTTGGTTTTCATATTTTTCGACTTATTTCTTAAGAATATTTTATTTGATTTTATGAACTTTATTAATGAGTTCTTTTTAAGCATACGATTCAATTTGAAATTATTTCGATAAGTTTTAGAATTTATTTTTTTCTTGTCAATGTAAGATACTGACTGTTATATCATAATTAAATTCCTATTAAAAAAGAAGTAATTACAACGAGGATTCTCAATTCTCTGATAAACGTTCGGAATAAGT
Source organism: Leucinodes orbonalis (assembly GCA_019425675.1). Taxonomy (NCBI): domain Eukaryota; kingdom Metazoa; phylum Arthropoda; class Insecta; order Lepidoptera; family Crambidae; genus Leucinodes; species Leucinodes orbonalis. The sequence goes on from PQWD01008053.1 coordinate 18,779, forward strand.
GATCCACTTTATGAATTATATTAATTTTTAATATATTAAAATATATTATATATGATACAAAATGACTGCATTACGTAAAGAATAAATGTTACTTTACGAATATGATTTTGAAAAAAATATGTTTGTTGTTAGTTTTAGGTAATGTAGAGATCAATGTAACCTTTTTCTAAATGTAATAGTTGAACGACGACATGTCCAAATTGTATAATAGCCGGAGGGCAGTTAGGCCGTTTGCTAATAAAGCTTGTGGTAATAGTTCACCGGCACGCTTTCACATGGTTAAATTACAATAGATAGTAGCCCCCAATTGCTTAAAGGGTACATTAATATAGTTTATTGAGGTTCGGGTTTGGTAGAAGTTTAGTCTTCTAATTATCTCGACTGCTGGATGTGAGAGTAGGGTATTTACCCACTGAAAAGGGAAGAATAAGCTCTACCAAATAGTGAAACCTTACATATTTTTCATGTTATTGTAAACTTATATAACACATGCTTGATATTTACTTAATATAAATCGAGCTTCTTAGTATTATTCTAATCGAATAAATATCTACTGACATTCAGACAGCGCTATAAAAACAAGTATATTGACTGAGCTTGTAGTACGGGTACGAAAAAACTAATAAATATACTTGGTATATATGTTTTGTAAATACATACATATTATTGCCAAGAAACACCCAGACCAATACATTCATGCATACAAATGTTTGTACTGCCCGGGAATCGTACCCGGAACCCTTGTCGTAATAACCAACGTCTCTACTATTACGCCAGATGGGTCATCAAAAAATACCGACATATAAAATCTCAAATTCAACGGTATCTCCGGTTTTCGTTCACGCCTCTGATAATCAACTACTCGGATCCCATCTCACCTCAGAGGGTGATTCATAAGTCCAAACACGTTTACGAGGGAAAAGACAGTGCACCACCCCTCAATAATGAGCCTATAAAATGTTGCTTTGACTCATCCGTTTCATTACAGATTTAACAGTTTATGATTACCGAACTCTATACAAATAATTTGTAACGTGGTTAAGCTGAAATGTAAAGCTAACATTATGATATAGATTTAATTTAAGAAGCCCTTTGGAAAAAACATAAGGTCCCCTTAATTTTTTATATAATACGCGTTACCCTAAAAATGTTTGAGCAAAACATATGTATTTTTTAAAGTCAAAATATAAAAACAACCTGCGCAGTAAAATTTTAGTCTCCCTCGCAATCTTACGTTTTCATCGTCCTGCACCATTTTATTCCCAGAGATCCCTAGTACAATTAACCATAAGTATTAATACTGTTTCCCCCAATGTTTCCGCGCTATTTCTCTTTTGCTTATTGCGTGGGGCGTCGGTCGCGCTGTTTTATTGGCACCGATTGTATGTCGGTCTGTATACTTTGCAACACTTTCCCTTTATGAATGTTATGGTTTAATGCCTCACCCTCCTCATTTCCCTCGCCTTCGTGTCTTCTTGGAGTAATTGAAGAGTAAAGTTAGAGGGAGTCAAAGGAGATTAAATTGTGAAACATCAGAAACCAATATCCAAGTATTCCAATAGCTAATACTCAGATATCGGATTGCGTAGAGGTGTTCAGATTGATTAATTAAAAATGAAAACAATAGCGTCGATTTCTTGAGAAAAGAAAGAAATAACCATCAAACTGAACAAAAAATATTCTAATCAATATATGTTTTTAAATATTTTATAAAGTAATAGCGACGCTCAATTTATGGAAAGCGATACACCTGACCATAATATTTTATAAAATAATTAATCACCTTCAATACCTCCCTGCGACCTTCATTCAAGATTTTATGTTAAGTACATTAATACTAAACATAAAATCGACTTTCACATATCATCAATAAAAAAATTGGCCAAGCGCGAGTCGGACTCGCCCGTGGAGGCTTTCGCAGCATCAAGTAATATAAAATAATATTTATTTACTTCGGCAACCTACTACAGGTTTAATATGAAAAAATAGTGGTTCACCGTTTATGACGTATAAAAAAAACTACCACCAGAAATCGAGCAAACTAAATTTTGTTGTTAGATTTTATGGTCATGTACATCATATATTTTTTTCGATTTTACCAACCCTATAGTTTAGAAATTAGAGGGGGGGAGTACACTTTTTTTTTGAAAGAAAGAAAGAAAGAAATAATATTTGTTGATACTAAATATTACATTAGTTATTTGACTTTTACAGTTTTAAACAATACAATAACGAAGACAACAAATACATTAAAACAGACTCGGAGGAATCACACTCCTGCGAGCAGACAGAGCAATAATATAAAACAAAATATCACTCAATACAAATGAAAAATAAATAAATAATAATAAATGTAATACTTAGCGGTCAAAATAAGGCGTCGACTTATTTATACATCGATTAGATGAGACAGTTACGTATTGTCTTTCGATAAAGTGTTGCTCGATGAACTAACTCATAGGTAGAAAGTATTTCGATAAAGTGTAACATCGATCAAAGGTTTTTCGAAATGATGACCAGTCGATTAAATTGACCTTCGACTTACAATATTTTCGATAAGATGTCATCGATAAATTGTCATTCGACAAAACATTTTTCGAAATGGAATAGTGAACCCCGCTAGAAGACGTCCACAACCGCAGCGACCGTGAGCGACAAATTACGCGGGTATTACGGTCTTAAAATCCTTCGTGTATTACATACCTACCTACTAGACGACAATGTCACCAGGAGTATAATGCATATAAAATTACAAATTTATATTTTCGGACAACCCTGGGTGGCCGATAATATATAAAAAATTTTGATTTTAATAGTGCTGTGGTGCTCTTCTAATATTTATTGGTGCATGCGGGATTTTATGTAACAGCCACGCCATCAAGTGGGATTTGACAGGTCACTATAAGTAAAGGCAGTCCACCTTTTCAATCATAGTATTAAAAAAGAAGGCATATAACCTAAAATACAGCGATTGTTGGCATTTTAGGTTGGTACTTGGGATTTACTTCCGTGGCTCAACGTCCCTCAACCTATCCTTCCTTCCAGGTATTTCAGCTAGAAAATGCTTAGGCATTTTCCAATTAGTTTGGATACGAACTCGCCTAACCTCTTGTCTTTAGATTCTCCGGCTGCTATCTTTTCTCTATGTAGGGTGAGGTCCTAATATGTCCTTCTTAAGACTGTTCTCTCAGAAAATCCAGCTTCTTCCCTTTCTCGAGATTAATTGTTTAGATTTCACATCCAGATACCATTTACGTGTCTACAGTGTATCATTACAACTTAAAATAATTTATGAATCTTCCAGAAATTTTATTTCTTTCGTAAAAAATGCAAATCACAAATGGAATGAATAAAAAAAACAAAGTGTATTTGTGTAACCCTTAAAATCTACGATTGTTTAAAGCATGCTATGGATACAGAACCCTATCTGGTCCATTTGTTCCCTACAATTGGTGATTCAGTTAATTGATCACATTGCGAGTAACTCTTGCTGTAATTTGGCTTAGTTAATCGTTTACTTGAGTGCTTCCTGATTAATCTTAAGAGTGTAATTGTTTCTGGTACAAGCATTTGTTCACTGTCTTAAAGGTTTTGTCGAAAGCTTAATGAAATAAGGTTTAGCTGTTTAGCAGTAAACCGCGTATTTTTTTTAGCTTTTGCTATTTTTCAATATAAGAGTAAAATTTCTGATTCGTAATAGGTACAATTTCGAGTTGAAATATTTGACCGTGTACGATATGTACCCACCGTTTTTTACCGTATTTTTTCACGTACCACTTGAAGCTTTTCAGATAACATCAAAAACGTGATCTTATTTCGAGAGAATTTCTAAGACTGCTGGTCTTGTCCGTGAACGTTGAATATTCGTGAGCGACGATGCTACTTTGGACCAAGCGAACTAGGTCCTAATTCCGCTAATCTGAATAGTTTTGCTAATCTTTATAGTTTTATATACCACTAGCTGTTCCTCGCGGTATTACTCGCGTAATAAGATATTCGCCCGCAGTTAAACATCATCTAAAATCGCGACGTGTGGCCACCACGTGGTTAACATGCTTATTTTGACAAAATATAAGGTGTTGTCCTTAATAAAAGTAGTCCCTGTTTTCCCTTATTACATCAGATACCAGCCAGAAAAGC
>PQWD01008055.1:0-22307 GCA_019425675.1 Leucinodes orbonalis
TTGAGAAGTTAAAAAGAGCTAGATAGGGCTAAACTGAGCATCCAAAGGTTTTCTGTTCTAAAAATGCTGAAATAATCATGACATGAAGCCTTTTTAAAAAATCGTCATCATGACCGAGGAAATAGCAAAAATGTACTTGTCCGCATGTCGAATCAGTATAATTTGGTAATATTTTGACAGTGAAAAAGAGCTAGATTGCCCTGTTCGGGATTAATCGTTAAAAAGTAAGTAGTTCCGCTATGCTAAAAAGAGCTAGATCTAGCTACAAAAGGGCTAAGGTGGCAACACTGGCCGCTTCCGCCGAGCCTCATGTCGTACCCCGATTGCTATCTCGAATTGCCGCGTGCTATAGGTATACATTAATTTATCAAAAAAGTCATGGTTTAATTTAGCAGTAGATTTGCATCCACCTCTATTTATGAATTTTCCAAAAAATGGAAATTCCGTTATCAGAAGATTGATGAGCTTTTGCGTCTAAAGAGTTAAATGTGCTTTTTGCCTTAATTTTTTCATCTTTTTTTATAACAACCTTTGATTGTATTCTTATTTTGTAAAATATTATCCAGAATTTTACTATAAGAAAGAAAGTTCTCCAGACGAAAAGCGCTGTAAAAAACACACTCCAATACCTTCATGATGGCGCTGCTTGTAATTTTGTAAATATCATAGTCTTTGTATAGCAAATTTGTGTGCGGTGACGCAGGGTAACTATTCTGCTGCCTAATGAACTCTACTTAACCTCCTATTTGGAACTATTTTAACCTTCTTTTTGAAAACACCGTGCCCTGGATTACGTTCCATTTACTACGCTTACAAGATACCTGAAGTGTGGGAGCGCGAGGTTCTAATCAAGTTACAAAATTCCCGACTAAAAAAGAGACAGCGAATAAAGTACTATTTGTTATTGCTGAGCTGAGTATAGATTTCATAGTTTCTAGCAATATATTTCTCGATTGCAATGGTTTGAAGGATAATTTGTTCTCGCTGGATGAAAACTATATTAGAGCTGCTAGTGTTACCCAACTAGTTGGACTCAATACAGATGTATTGATATTTGATACACATGCCTATTATTTACTATGAAATGAAAAAACAACACACCTGTCTACGTTCGTTTCTTTAACCGCGAGGCCAAAGTACAATTTATTTTCTAATCCTGGTGGGACAATCCTGGTCTGAAATAGTGTAATAAAATTGGCCAAGCGCGAGTAGGACTTGCCCGTGGAGGGTACCGCAGCAGCAATTATGACGTATAAAAAAAACTACAGACCAGATATCGTTCAAACTAAATTTTGTTGTTAGATTTTATGGTCATGTACATCATAATTTTTTTTTTTCGAATTTATAAACCACATAGTTTAGAAATTAGAAGGGGGGGGACACACTTTTTTCAACTTTGGAAGTGTCTCTCGCGCAAACTCTTCAATTAAAAAAATATATTAGAATTCTCAATACCATTTTCAAGATCTACACATTGATACCCATCACGTGGGATGAAAAAAAATTTTGAGTTTCAATTTAATGTTTGGGGAACCCCCAAATTTATCATTATTTTTTAAGTTTCTTGGCAAAACCTTGTACTGGTTCACAGAATACATATACTTACCAAGTTTTGAATAGTGTAGTGCTCATAGTTTCGGAGAAAAAGGGGTGAGATGCGGACGACGGACAGACAGACTTGACTATAAGGGTTTCGTTTTTTTGCATTTGGCTATGGAAACCTAAAAATTTTGATGACTGGAATTTGAATATGGCAAGTTAATGTAGGTGAGCCATGCTTCGAAAAAAGGTTAAATACTTTCTCCTTAGAGTTATTAGTATTCTTTGCTAGCCTAGAAAATAAAAAACCAACATACCTGTCAAATGGTTCCCAGTGAACTCGAAATCGTCGTCTTGATCCCAATGCTTCAGTGACAGATTACCGAGCGGTGTAGCGTTAGCGAACTCCAAATTGGCGAAATGCCAATCCAAGATCTGCCTGTCCCTTACCGATAGGTACACAGAACTGAAAAAAAATCAACCAATCAATCAAAATAATTTATTGCAACTGTAGGTAAGCATACAAATATGGGTCTTAAACATATTTTTTTTAAGTGGACATGACGAACAGTACGCTCACTTGGTGGTAAGTGATACGCCTGACCATGACAGATACTAGATCTGTGCCCGTCAACCGAGACGACAGATAGGTCTTTTACAGGTACAGCCAGAATATCTGTGCTGCAGTGGGTTAAACTACTGCAGCGTTTGCTGGGGCTTGTACCTGATTGGCCACTGGGTTTTGTTTTATATTTATTTGTAAGTTTTTCTTGTTTATATTTTATTACTTGTGTTCCTTGTGGCCAATAAATGTTTTTTCTTTCTCTCTTTCTTTCTTTTACACTCGGTAATTTTCCTAGCTACAATTCCCTCATCACGAAACATAGAAGTGCAAAAAACTTCTATTTAATGAGATGATATCTGGTATTGCGGTGGTACCTACCTAGACGACTCAGTACCGAGTCTACCACCTAGTAAACAAAAAAGGCAAAATTAAAGTAGACTTTCTGAGCCGACAACAAAGTAAAAAGTATGCGTAAAAGCTTTATTTATCAAATGGTACCTAATCGTATTTTACCTAGGGTGGACTTGTTTCAAGCTGCGTCAATTTCTCTTCAATTGTTGCATTCTGTGAAATCAACGAGTCATACTCGTTACAGAGATGGGTCATCTCTCTGTTGAGACGGCGCAAATTGAACTCCTGCACTATGCCCACGTCTCCTGTCGCACCTTTCTGTTTTTCAATTATCAACGCGTCCTTCTCCACTTTCAAAGACCTTAACAACTCTTGGACGTCTGTCAATCTGAAAATGTAATTGAAACAATTATATTTTTGTTTAAGCGTAATAAAGCCCCTCAGGGAGGACGCGTCCTCCCACGCAAGCCGCAAACCGCTTAGCTTTTGAAAGCCGGTGGCACGCCCTGGTTAAGACCCTTCAGAAGTTATTTGATGCCATAATCCATGATGGTGTGTCGCCAAAGGTGTGGAGCAATGGTGTGGTGTTGTTATTCTTCAAAAGAGGTAATAAAACCTGGTTGAAGAATTAAAGACCTCTCACGCTATTGAGCCACATTTAGAAGTTGTTTTCTAGAATCAACACGATCCGTCTCGCTCGTAGGTTTGACGACTCCCAGCCTCCTGAGCAAGCCGGGATCCGCAAAGGCACTATAGACCACATACATACGCTGCGGCAGGTTATACAGAAAACCAGAGAGTTTAACCAGCCATTATGCTTGGCGTTTGTGGACTATGAGAAGACTTTGGCTATTTTTCATGCCCTCCATTGGTGCCATATTGATTACCGCTATGTCGAAGTATTATGACTTGTACAAGAGAGCTACTATGTTAGTCCGAGTACATGAAGAATTCACACAACAAACTTTCGAGAAGTTAAAGGAGACAAGTTATGACACACGGAAGCAAAACGTGGTCGCTTATTAAGGGTCTCTTTAATAGGCCCAAGGTTGCTCAGCGTGCTATGGAGAGAGCTGCGTTACAGGATAAGCAAGTTGAAGTGGCAGTGGGCGATAGGGCGGAAAGTTTTCGAGTGGCGTCCGCATAACGGAAAACGAAGTGTAGGCCGACCCGTAACCAGATGGAATGACGGCCTGGTTAAGGTGGCAAGTAGCAGACGGATATCAACTGCAAGGAATAGGTCCGCGTGGAAATCATTAGAAGAGGCCTTCGTCCAGCAGTGGACATTTTAGATGATTACATTTTTGTTCATAAATTGATTTGTGAAACCTTTGGAGTTCATATTAGCATCTTGGTATAGGTATGTGCCTACATACATTTTATAATTATTGTCTAACCTATATTATTATTGCTATCTCATCCATACATAGGTAATAGGTATTTGTTGTTTAACATAGTCCCCAAGATACAAATATGATTCGTGAGAAATAGTAAATCATATTTATAAACTAGCTGTGCCCGCGGTGTTACCCGCGGTACACGAAATTCTCCAGCGATGAAAAAAAAAGCCTGTGTGTATCCAGGGTCAGCAACCTATTAAAATCGCTTCTTCAGTCGTGAACGCGAGCTGCGCGCCGCGCTATAAAACATTACTTTAAAATCTTAAAATGCGTTTGTTTTCTAAAATACAAGCTGTCTATTTTTCCTTGTTACATCAGCTACCTGCCAATGAGTCCTGTCAAAGTCAATACTTTAAACAAGACAGACAGACAACAATTTTAAAAAAGTCTTATTTTAGTATATGTACCGTATATATATCATATGCATGAAGGAAAAAATTGTCATTCAATATTACAAACAGATACTCAAATTTTATATCGCACCATTCATACTATAGGGCACATCTCAAAATTTGCGTTTTTGAGTTTTACTTATATCGTGCCCAAAATCAACACATCTCCATGACGCTCTTGATAGAAAGAGTCAGTACGTGCAATGAAGCCGCGAAAACTTAGTTTGTGCCTTTTTCAGATTTCCGAGTTAATTGTGATATTTAATAATGCTGGATAAATATAATATCTGATAAGTAATTCATATCTAACGACATACTCTTGTAAATATATAATTAGTTTGCAATTAATGTTTAATTATTTATGACTTTTGGAGAACAGAAGCGCTCAATAATCTTTAAACGCGTTTTCCCAACAATCATATTTTCGAATTGTGCCCCTATAATATGAAAGGTGCGATATGTTAAGATAAATAAAATATCTAGACTAAAGTACACAGATTCTTCAGGATGGTAATAAAAAGTATTACCGTGTATGTTTTCTAAAAGAGGTTCAATTATCAACTTACTTGTTAATATTTGACTTCAGTTTTTCCTGAAGTGTTATCACAGCTTTAATGTTGGATCGAAAAAAAACGACAGTGATATTAAAAGAAAGCAAATTGGTTGTTGTCTGATCTTGGTAAAAAAATTTGGCCAAGCGCGAGTCGGACTCGCACGTGAGGGTTCCGCAGCAGCAAGTAACATAAAATGATTTTTTATTTACATAGGCACCTACTAAAGCTTTAATACGAAAAATTGGTTCACCGTTTGTGACGTATAAAAAAATTTTTTTTTCGATTTATCAACCCCATAATTTAGAAATAAGAGGGGGGGAAATATTTTTTCAACTTTGGAAGTGTCTTTCGCGCAAACTATTCAATTTATAAAAAAAATATTACAAAACTCAATACCATTTTAAATGAAAATCAATACTACACGTACTACGAAAAAAAAAAGATTTCAGTTCAAAAATATATTTTGGGGTTCCCGTTTATGGGGAACCCAAAATATATTTTTTTTCAAAGTCTCTTATTAAAACCATTGCGGTTTACAGAATACATATACTTATGAAGTTTGAATAGTGTAGTTTCGGAGAAAAAAGGGGTTGTATTATTCGGACGGACGGACAGGGTTACGTTTTTTTGCCATTGGCTACGGAACCTAAAAACGCCTATTTAAATATTACAAACAGATAATCCATTTTATTATATGTAGGTACACATAAGCAGAAAACTTAACTAAATCCAGTATCGTCATCTGGAAGCCGTTGACAAGGACGCTAAATGGGCATAATTTATGTCAGCAAAGACATAACTTATACAATACACTGCTACTGAATTGAAGTTTAAAGCAATATTTATTCCTATCATGTAAACATTAACACACCTGTTTATGTTTAACATTTTTCTGCTGCAACTTGATCACCCACTCCAAAGCTTGTCCAAGGGAGACAGGCGTGTCGTTATAAAATTAAGTCCACTTGATGCGACAAGTATGACGTAGCATCCAATAGCGGTTGAATTCTCGTTCCACTAAAAAACATATAAGTATATTTCATTGAGTAAATAAATTTTAATGCAAACAATTAAATAAATAAAGCATTTCTTATCCTTATCTCTCTTGATTTTTGGAAATAAAATTCATATATAAACCAAATCATATTCATAACAAAGTTAATGACTTCATCAGCTCATTAACCGTCCCCACCGAGGGCCACGAGCCTAGGGTGATTAGGTGGCCTTACTCGTCCACGCGGGCCCAGTGCGGATTTCCTTAAGATGTTTTCCTTCACCGTAAGAGCATCAGATAACGTACATATACGTATATTTTCGGAAATTCGAAAACATAGGTACGTGGCGGGATTTGAACCTCAGCCCTCCCGGCAGGAGGGCTACAGTCCACACCATTGAGCCATCGATGCTCCCGACGATGTAATGTTTGTTAATGATAATACACTTTTCACTTCTTAACTGGCAGACAGGATTTCAATCCATCTAACATCAATGTTAAGCGCTGGTCATAGACATGAGTATAATTTGGGTGTGTGGTACCCAAATATAATACTTGTAAGCACGGAAATAAATACATACCATTTCATCTTTGTGTTTGGGACCTGGTTTCCAGTAGCTTCATAAAGGGGACATTTTTGTTTGATCTTATGGAGCTCCATATTCATCTGAACTGATAAGGTGGTAACTGGATTACCCCCTAAACCAGTGACAACCATGGCTCCTGAAATATTAACAATAATCTTATATTTAAATTGTTTTATTGTTAATCAATATAACATTAAATTGTTATACACATAAATATTTAATATGCTAAATAACAACAAATTAGTTTCATAATAACTTGTTAGTGTTACCTAAATCTGCAACATATGGTCCCTTCCTGTAAGTCACAATTCTTCCACCAACTCTATCCCTGCCTTCCAAGATAACAACTTCACACCCAAATGAGAGAAGCTGTCGAGCAGCAGCCAAACCAGATACACCTGTAATAAGAATTAAATTGTAATTGTACTACTTGAAGATGAAACACAAAAAAAAATTGTTTTTTTTTCGAACTGACTACTGCTGTTGGCCACAGATGGCCTTTACAGCTTCACCGGGCAAAACTTCATTTATAAAATCCACTGCTAGAGGTTTTTTCTCTGACACTCATAATAATGGCTTCTGGACACTAAACTACTATAGAGTTCCAATGCATCTTGGTGGTTCAATGAAGCGAAATTCAATATTATACAAAAAGGCAAGAAATTACTTTACTTCACATATACATGTTAGAGAATTCAGATTCCTAACAACATTTCAAAATATAAAATTCATATAGAATACACAACATACCAGCGCCTATTATGATGACTTTGGGCCTTTGCTTCCCTTTTGGTGGATTGGGTACAGGGGTGATACGCTCATAAATTCCATAGTTTATAAAACCATGCCTCTCCAAAAAAGCATGAGTTCTCATAATCAATGCAGGGTCTCCATTGTAAGGTGCCTATAACATGAAACAAAATATTAACTCATCATCTGTTACTGATGAGTATGAAACACAAAGTTGTAAAGATATTTTTTGATAATTTTTATTTACAGAAACTACAAAAATGACTTAACTTTTTGGTAACTAATTTTGCAATTGCATTTTTTTAATAAATACGTTAAGAACTATAACTAGCATTTTATACTCCAGTAAAGCTGAAACCACATTTATTAATAAAAAACATATTGAATTACATCATATATTAACCATTTGACCGCCAATGACGCCTTAAGGTGCCAAAATCAATAGATTTTCTATTGAGTCTGGATTCCTGGCATTCAATTATGAGATTCGTCAAGTCTGTTGTCTGTCTATTCATATGTCACACCTTTTTTAAATATATGATGTACATGACCATGAAATCTAACAACAAAATTTAGTTTGAATGATTTCTGGTGTGTAGTTTTTTTAACCACTATTTTTTCATATCAAAGCTGTAGTAGGCGCCTTGGTATTTTTATTTATTTTATGTAACTTGCTGCTGCAGCACCCTTCATAAGCGAGTCCGTCTCGCGCTGGGGCAATTTTTATCATTAGGTATTAAATTTAAAAAATAGTTACACAATGTAACTTACTTCCATTTTCTGAACAGCATATTCTTGTGTAAGCTGTCTCTTTGGATCTTCAAACCAAAGCTTAAGTACTCGGTTTCTTATTTGAACAAAAGCTTGACTCGACGGCCCTTGAAGATCAGAAAAGCACTCCGCTTCCAGAGAGGACATTTTATCAAAAGGAAGTCGAGACTGGAAAGCAGCACCTTCCAAGCTGCAAAATACCATTGGTAATAAAAAAATATAAAATTTATCTAATATAAAAGCATATTAAGGACCTAAGTAAATTTAAACAGTAATTCAATGTATGTCATTCATTAAAGAATGCAAAATCAAATATAGGTAAGTAGTATACTACTAGTTCGGACTGATGCATTCTACTGAAAACAATTCAGCATGAAATTCAATAGAGCTTTATTCAACATATTTGTAATAATAATACAATGTAATGATAGTTATTACATTACAATAAAAAATAATTATATGAAGCAAATGCAAGTATACAAAGGTAATTATTGGAAAAATAGGAACCTGTTCAGCATTTCTTTATAATTAATCTCTTCAATATCGTCATTTCGAGTCTCTTCAATGACTACTTTCTCATCCTTTTTCGTTTCTTTAAGGTCATTTGTACGGCTTGACGATGATCCCCGGCGACCTCCAACTGAAGTTGGGCTTGAAGACGTGATCTTACTTCTTTCCGATTGATCAGACTCAGAATCATCTTGTTTTAGTTTTTCATCTAGCTCACGGTTTTCTACCTGTATATTCAAAACATAACCTATCAGTTACAAGAAATTCAAAGTAGACTATACTTGTTATTTAAAGAATTTAGACATATTTTTACCTTTGCACGCTTGCGGCGACTCATTTTATTTTAAGTTGTAGAGGATTTAAATTATACTTAATACAGGAACTCAACAAGAGTTTAACACAAACAATTTACAAACAAAACAAATAGGAGTAGAACGCTAATGTCACTGCGACGTCTTCTCAGTGTTGCGACCTGAGTTTTAGAAAAAAGGCTTTTTGAGAAGTCAAAAAGTTTTTCTGTTCTAAAAATGCTGAAAATTAAATATTCATGTTATGAAACCGTTTTTTAGAGCGTCCGATGAAATAGCAAAAAAAGTACTTGCTAGTATGTCGAAAACGTCATAATTTGGTAACATTTTCAGGATAGTGAAATAGAGCCAGATTGCTCTTTTCGGGCTAAATTGTTAAATAAGGAGTTCACCTATACTATAAAGTGCTAGATCTAGCTACAAAAGGGCTAAGTAAGGTGCAACACTGCGTCTTCTTAAGTTCGTCCCAATGCTGCCACTTAGTTTCAGAAAAAGGGCTTTTTGAGAAGTTATAAAGTCTAAATAGGGCTAATTTGAGCATCAAAAGATTTTCTATTCTGAAAATGCTAAAATAATCATGTCATGAAGTCGGTTTTTTAGAACGTCTAAAAAAACGTCATCATGACCGATGAAGTAGCAAAAAAGTACTTGTTAGCATGTCGAAAACTTCTGAATTTCACTTCAGCACATCGACAAAGCGGTGGTCTATGTGGCATCGCTGGAGAGATTGTAGCACCGCTCATGTCTCAAGCGAATCAAAGGCCTTCTCATTGTCCACAAACGCTGAGCACAGTGGCAGATTTTATTCCCCAGTTTTCTGAATAATCTGCCGCAGCGTATAGATGTGGTCTATGGTACTACAGACTTTTCGAAAAAAATTAAAAAGCCTCTGATGAACTTTGAGTACCGGCGTTCTTCACGCCTTCAGAAGTTCTGAGGTTATTCCATCCCCGCCTGGCGCCTTATTGTTCTTAAGCTGTTTTAGGGCCATTATTATCTCATTCAGGCTGATGTCCGGAATGTCGTCGGTATCATGTCGAGTAAGTTTGGCTCTTGGATCTTGAGCAAAATTGTTATTGGGTTTTGCTACAGAGGTGTATAACTGTCCATAGAACTCTTTGATCTCTTCCAGCACCTCAGGCTTGGTTGATGCTATTGTGCCATCCTCTTTCTTCAGCTTTGTCAACCGGCTTTGCCTGATAGACAATATTCGTGCAAACACTTTGGAGCCCTTATTACCTATGCTCGATGGCTTCCTCAATACGATGAGTATTAAAGAGGCGAATATCATGTCGCATAGATTGGTGGATTTGTCTTTTAAGTCTTTAGAATCTTCAGATGATTGCCAAGTTCATGAGCGTCGCTTTTCCATGAGGGCTAGTGAACGATCGGTGAGTTTCTGGGACCTGGGGAAAATCTATGTCGGAAATATGAAAATAAATAGTGAAATTACCGGTATAAGAGACCTTACATCTGTCGTCTCGGGCGCAGTGCGGCATTGATGGAGGATAATAATTGTCTATCAGTTGTTGCTTTCCTTCAGTGCCGCTCTGTCATGGTTAGGCGTACCATCCTCAGACTAAGGAAACATTTCCTTAGTTTGAGCTTACCATCAGTTGAACGTCCTGACCGTACTGTTCACTCACCTACAACATAAAAAAAAGAATTTATTGTCATAGGTCGACTATGTCGCTTGAATAATTTCATATTTCCATTATTAAAATGTGTTTTACGCTAATAACTATAATAAAAAATAAATCATGTACTGCCCGGTACTGTGTTGTAGCTTGTAGCCATGTAGCCGATGTCTCAATCATTACACCAAAGAGGGCGTCAAATATATCTATACAACGAAGTTTTTTTAAACCTGTGCTTAAACATGTCGTTATTCCCATTCCTCTTTATAATTTTCGCTTAGCTCTAGTACTAGTACTTAGGGTTTTCCCATCTAAATCATCGGAATCAGGCATTAGTAATTCGGGTACTCTCTCTTCAATCTATCACAGTCCACTGCTGGACATAGGTCTCCGCTATTTTTCATCCGGTCTCCACCAGCGACCCTTCGCAAATCGTCGGTCCAACGGGTCGGAGGGCGTGCCACGCGTCTTTTAAATAATAATATCCCACCAAAAACATTCTGTAAAAAATCTAACCAAGTCTCGATGGAGCTGCTTGATTATCTCTAAAAAGTAATGAAATCAAGACAAAGACGTGCCAAGTCTAAGGTTCCTTACTGCAATTAATTAATTATTATGGTTAATGTTGTGTGACTTGGCCGTTAAAGAGTACACAAGGATACAAAACTAGGTGCTTCATGACACCATTGCACCAATCTGTCGCCAGAACCGCTACCCATTGACGGTACAAATTTGCCACTTGAAAAACGGTGATTTAATAGCCCATCGATTGTAGGCTTGATAAAGCCACTAACGTATAAAGAATGTTCAACGGCCAAGTCACACAACATTAACCATAATAATAAAGTAATTGCAGTAAGGAACCTTAGACTTGGCACGTCTTTGTCTTGATTTCATTACTTTTTAGAGAAATCAAGCAGCTCCATCGAGACTTGGCAAGATTTTTTACAGAATGTTTTTGGTGGGATTTACTTCTTTTGTAGAAACTTGAAAGGAATATTAGACGACCCATTGGGTGTAATGGTTGAAACGTCGGCTACTACACCAAGGGTTCCGGGTTCGATCCCCGGGCAGTACCTACAAATATTTGTGTGCACCAACATGTCTGTTTGTATTGGTCTAGCGCGCTCGACTTGGCGGGGGCACTACCGTGTCCCCCGATTTTTGACATAGGATGAAGCGGCCCACCATGTTAAATATATATTGTTTAAAGGCGGTATGTCAATCTCTTATAGTTTGGCTGGGCTCTTTTGTTATCTAAGCAGGGTCACCAGGTACTCCAGATCTTCGAATATCCAATTTATTATAGTTTTCCCTTTATGTAACCATTAAACCCTGACTCTGTACCAAATTTCAGCTCTGTGAGTTAATGGGAAGTACTAGTTCTATTTTGATGATTTTGTTATCTAAGCAGCGTCACCAGGTACTCCAGATCTTCGATTTTCGAAGTTTTCATAGTTGTCCCTTTATGTAGCCATGAAACCCTAACTCTGTACCGAATTTCAGCTTTCTGAGTTAATGGGAAGTACTAGTTCTATTTTGATGATCATGAGTGAGTGAGTGAGTGAGTGTCTGTCGAAAATGCGAAACTTTGCTTTCGCTTAACGTCGGAACTAAATGACCTACAGAATTTAAAAAGTTTATTATATCTTACTAGATGACGAAAATTTCAGCGCTCTGGTATTATCCAAAGGTTCTCAAATCGGGGCCTGAAAATGCGGCGAAATGGATCCTGTAAAGGATGGTACGGCAATGTTTGCTTCGCGCTCGACTTGGCGGGGGCACTGCCGTGCCCCCAGATAGCTTTTTAAAAATTATCTTATTGGGTATCATCTTCCTAAAATGGGGATTGGAAATTTGTTTGGAACATTCTGCAATTTTTGTAGTCTCTTCAACCTATCACAGTCCACTGCTGGACATAGGTCTCCCCCATTTTGCGCCAGATATCTCGGTCCTCCACTATTCTCATCCAGCTCCCACCTGCGACCCTGGTTGGCGCTACTCATGGAGGTTATTGCCCGTAGTCACCACGCTGGGCAGGCGGGTTGGTGAACGCAGTGTGGACCAGTACGCAGGATGGCGGTGCTGCCCACCATCCGTAGAAAGAACAATGGTATGGTTGTATCAATATATTTACAAAAAAATGTATATAAGTATGCTTATCCCATACTACAGGCTTCACGCTTAGTTTGGGGCTAGATGGCGCTGAGTGAATGTCAGTGGGTATTTATTTGTTTAATTATATTTATTTTGAATTTCCTACAAAGATCACTGATTTTAGGATGGACAGGCTTGCCATAAATCTTAACTATACGGAAATTATTGTAGATTGGCTACTGAATACATAACTAAGCAGGGCCGGATCTAGGGGGAGCAGACGGGGGCACGTGCCCCGGCCGTCACGGTTCAGGGGGCGGTCCAATGGACCACTCATCATTTACCTTACTTACCCACAGATTAAATAACAGTACAAGTGCCGATATTTCATGGCCATAGAAATTCGACCGATACCCGGAGCGCGGAATAAGACATGTTACTCAACCATTTCATTTTTTTGCATAGTTCCAAATAGGCGTCCGCAGGAATAGCAGATCACGGTCAGCAGGCGCAGGCAGCTGCGATCTGAGGAATGACGCTATATACGAAAACTCTCTCGTTGATCTCTATCCAGGGCAGCAGTGTATTATTTCAAAGTTACCGCCAGTGCTTAAGAGCCTTCAGAAGGTCTTTAATTCCGGAATCGGTGATGGTGCGATGCCATAGGTGAGGAGCAATGGCGTGTGGTGCTCTTCTTCAAGAAAGGCGATTCAACTTTTTCCCTCTCTATTCAATCTATCGCAGTCCACTGGTGGACATTAGTCTCCCCCATTTTACGCAAGATATTTTCCGGTCCTCCGTTTTTCTCATCCAGCCTTCACCAGCGACTTTTCGCAAGTCGTCGGTCCAACGGGCCGGAGGGCATCATACGCTACGCCGCAAACTCCGCTCCAGAACTTGTCTGCTCCAACGGCCATCGGTTCTACGACATCCGAGTAGGTACGTTACCCACTGCCACTTCAGTTTGCTAATCTGGCGAGCTATATCGGTAATTTTAGTTCTCTTGCGGATAAATTCATTTCTGATTTTATCTATAAGAGTCTCCCAGCATAGCACGCTCCATCGCCCGTTGAGCAACTTTAAATTTGTGAACCAATCCCGTAGTCAGTATCCATGTCTCATTTGCTAAGTTGGTATGGGTAGGACGTATTTCTCAAAGACTTCAGTATTTAAGCGTAGCGGGATCGTCGACGTGAAGACCTGATGTAACCTGCCCAATGCCGCCCAGCCTAAGTGAATCCTCCTACTAGCTTCCCTGTCGAAATTGTGCCGGTCAAGTTTTGGCCCAAGTAAAC
Source organism: Leucinodes orbonalis (assembly GCA_019425675.1). Taxonomy (NCBI): domain Eukaryota; kingdom Metazoa; phylum Arthropoda; class Insecta; order Lepidoptera; family Crambidae; genus Leucinodes; species Leucinodes orbonalis. The sequence goes on from PQWD01008055.1 coordinate 13,751, forward strand.
GTATTCTTGGACAATCTCGAGAAGGACACCGCCGACGTATACTGGTTGACAATTCTGTATAAACGTTTATCAGAAACGCTATCGGTCTATAATTATTCAAGAGAGTTTTATCACCCTTCTTGAAAAACAAGTCGACGCTTCTGGATCACGCCTCCATTGTAGTTCGCTGGTGGATGACGGCATTAAAAGAGCTCACCTAATACCCTAAGGATGGGCTGTCCACCGGTGTTTAGGAGTTCTGTCGTAATACCGTCATTCCCCGGGGCCCTTTCACTTCTCAGTTGCTCCAGTTCTGCACTAATTTCGCTAACGTCAACATCCGGGATATCCTACGTACAATGGGTGCCTTAGTGGGGCACGTAGATCTTCGCTGTCTTTGGTCTGTGGCTGATGAGCACTTGATGAATACAGTCGTCCATAGAATTTCTCAACCTCTTCCAGGATCAGTTGGCGTTCCTTAAGAGTCACGTGGTCTAAGGTTGAAGATAATAGCTCTTTTTTGTAGCACAAATTGTGTATTGATAATGTCGGCAGCCGAATCCCACAACAGTAGACCATACGACATTACACTACGAAAATAACTAAAATAAACCAATCTTGCCGTTTATACATCTGTTAAGAGTTATCTTTGATATTAAAACCTTATTGAAGAATTAACGACCCATTACGCTTTTTTTTTTTTTCGAACTGACTACTGCTGTTGGCCGCAGATGGCCTTTACAGCTTCACCGGGCAAGTGGCGAGCGCAGATGGCTCTCAGCCTAAAAACCCATTACGCTATTGTGCCACATCTTCAAGTTATTCTCCAGAGTCATCATGATCCGTCTCGCGCAAAGGTTTGACGACATCCAGCCCTCCGAACAAGCCGGGTTCCTCAAAGGCTTCAGCACCATAGACCACATATCACATACGCTGCGGCAGGTTATACAGAAGACCGGAGAGTATAACCGACCATTATTTTTAGCGTTTGTGGACTATGAGAAAGCCTTCGATTCGGTCGAGACTTGGGCTGTGTTTCATTCCCTCCAACGGTGCCTGACTTGACTACTGCTATATCGAATTGTTGAGATGTTTGTACGAGTGCGCTACTTTGTCAGGCCAAGTACATGAAGAGCTTACACAATCATTGGCACCGAGGAGGAGTAAACCGAGGAGTAAAGGGGATGTAATTCATGTAATATCTCTGAAACTGATCACAGCCGCGTAAAAAGTTGCAGCTTTGTCCAAATGTCAATCAATTAGAAGACTTATTATATAAATTAGTGAAATAATATAGGATGATAAAGGTAAAATTTAATAATAGAGGGCGGGGGCGGAATTTCTCTATTTTTGTAATAATTTTTTTATAGTAAAATCACTTATCCTGCAGGTCCAATGGCCATTTAGAACAAAAGCAATCTGGAGCAAGCTTACGATAGCGAGTTCCAAAATGGGCAAGACCTATTTTTATAAAGATTTGAAAATTAATAATAAAAATATTTCTTGGTCAAGGTCTTTAATATTAATTAACATTTACTACTTAACAATTCAGTCGCAGTTTAATCATAGTGTATGAAACAGTCATTGTTGTTGAAGAATCAGTAGTTTTACAATGACTTCCTAAAGTGGTTATGAAGGGGACCTTCTTCAGAATATCCAGCTATCTCCTGTGGTACGATAGAGCTTTCATCAATGCTACCGCAAGGCCGACACATACATTCCAGTGGTGCTTTTGTTGATACCTATAAAAACATATTTCACGCACATTATAAGTAACCTAACCAAATGTACCTTGTTAGATAATAAAGTTAATTACACCAATAATTTAAAAAAATTACATAGAATATAAAAAGGTATCTATTTCTCTATTACATTTGTTAATTGTTGTATTAAATTTACGTACCTTCAAAAATCTTTTCTCTTCGTTCTTCGCCTTTGGGCAAAATAGAACCACTGTGGCTTCACGTTCGCCAGACTCTTGACAGCAGTTACAAGTGCGCTCCATTTGCCAAATTTTGCTACCCGAAACCTATAACGTTAAGATCAACCTTAGATTAATCTCATTTTCACAGATTGGAAAAATAATTACTAGATCCTTAGGTAAGTAGTATATAATATTTAGTTAACACAAAAGGCTTGCTTTGTGCTACAATAATAATATGTAGGTATAAGTACAGTTAAAATAATATAAAATACGACCGCACATGTCCTACGGATACGGTAGCCTAATCTAAGATGGGGCCTTTCGACAATATTATTTATTATTATTATCTTTTTTAATTTGTTTTCTTTTTCAACTATGTATTTTCTTTTTTTTTTCTTGTTTCTGGAAAATGGTATGGTTTTTTATATCTGTTTAATGTTAGTTGTTTTTATTTGGTTTAATAAACGTTTTTCTACTTCTAATAGTACCTATAGATGATAAGATTAAACTTAAAAGTTTACAAATAATTTGCTAGGTCCAAGTGTACTTTCCTAGGAGCTAGTAGGAAGATCCATCCAAATCAGAAAACGCCATCTATTAACACTTTTTTTTGGCGCAACAATGCTTTCGGCAGTTTGTTTTCGTAAGAATTTAGTTCCCAAAGCTGCGTAGCTTTACCGTCGCAATCTTTCAAAAACTATATTTTTACGTTTAAAAAAATATAAATGTCGATTTTTTGATAAAATAAGGTAAATATTGATTTCAGGAATGTAAAATATTTGTTAATATGGCGTCATTACAGTATAAGGCGTTGGGACCCCGTGGTATATGTATCGAATCTATGCACGAAGTATCCATAACCTAAAATAACGACGCTGACCTTGCATTTTCCTAAGTTATGAATGTTATAATTGATTCACATTGATTTATTTTTTTAAATTCCATAAGAAGGACATACCATACCTGTACATAATTGTGCATTTTCCAACACAAGCAAATGATGGTATTGCCTTTGGCTTACATCCTGGATGCCGCAAAACGTGTATAACAGGAGTCATTTGACATTCTTGCCCTAAAAATAAATAATATGAAATGTAACATGATTATGAGTGCATTTCCAGATACCTATTTCTAGACTAGATAGTTTTGAAAGCGGTTTATCCTAATTGAATTTTTATTGACTTAATACCTAAGTGTTTACTTACCCTAATAATTGTATTATGCCTTTATTTACCTAATCATATAACTTACCAGTAGATACTTGAAAGTCTTGAGCCTTAACAATTTTTTCTTGAATGTGGCACATAGTGTAGATTATCAATAGAGAAATTATTAATCTTGTAGAAAACATATTTTGCTTTGTATGTTGTGCTGTATGAATATAAGTATTATTGTACCCTTACCCCACCCGGTAACGCGTAAGATTGAAATGATGAATTGCGTATCACATTTCTGCTTATAAAGGATTTATTCATCAAGCTCACTACGGGATACATGTGATTTAACAATGGAAGTCATTTAACGTTCGTGTCGTAAAACTAGTAACAAGTATCCAACCAGGCTTAGGACTTTGCGACTAAAATAAAAGATAGCTAATTTTATTATTTACTTGGAGCGTTGATGACTCAACGATGTGGACTTGGGCCTTTCGATCGGGAAGGCGTAGGTTCAAATCCCGGCACGTACCAATGTGTTATCGAATTTTGGAAATTATACAATACTAGCTTTTGCCCGCGGCTTCGCCCGCGTTAAATTCGGGATGACAAAATTATTCTGTTTTCGTTACCAGGAAAGTGGAGCCATCCACTTGGTAACGAAAACAGAATAATTTCAACACTGCAACACTGCTTTTTCTTTTTCTTATTTAAGGCTTTAAGGGCCGGTTTGCAAAAACTTCAATATGCAAGATTTATTGTTCATGACAAATAGCCATCATACTTATTTTTAGCTTTCTACCTTGTAAACTGTTAAAAACTTGTAAACTTGTAAAGAAAATTATGTATACATATATAACACTATACATAGGAATCCCCGCCCAAGTTTAAAAGTTTTGGAGTCCATTTCCAAAAACGGATCTCCTTTCTCCCCCCCTCCCCCCAATTTAAAAGGTTTTAGGGTCAATTTTGTGGATATATATATACATATATATATCTAAACATAGGCTTCCCCCTTAAGGTTTCTATTTACAAAAAAAAACATATATATATATATATATATATATACCTATTCTAGGTTACCTTCTATCAACATACCAAGTTTCAATAAAATCTACCTTAAAAACTGCGAAAAATTGGATATGATACTTCCTCCCTATTTGAAGGGTTTGGGGGTGGATTTTTGAAAAAAAAATGCATAATTTTTTCGTTTCTGACAACAGTCCGCACATCAAATTTCAGCGTCGTACTACAAAATTGCGGAATGTTCCATTCAAATTCCAACCCCATTTGAGGGAAGTGGGGGTGAAAACGGGACAAAAAGTAGCCTAAACCTATTCTAGGTTACCTTATCAACATACCAAGTTTCAATAAAATCTACCTTAAAACTGCGAAAATCGATATGATACTTCCTCCCTATTTGAAGGGTTTGGGGGTGGATTTCGAAAAAAAATATGCATATTTTTGTTTCTGACATATAGTCCGCATACCAATTTCAGCGTCGTACTACAAAAATTGCGGAATGTTCCATTCAAACTTCCAACCCCATTTGAGGGAAGTGGGGGTGAAAACGGGACAAAAAGTAGCCTAAACCTATTCTAGGTTACCTACTATCAACATACCAAGTTTCAATAAAATCTACCTTAAAACTGCGAAAAATCGGATATGATACTTCCTCCCTATTTGAAGGGTTTGGGGGTGGATTTTTGAAAAAAAAAATGCCATATTTTTTCGTTTCTGACAAACAGTCCGCACATCAAATTTCAGCGTCGTTCTACAAAAATTGCGGAATGTTCCATTCAAATTTCCAACCCCCATTTGAGGGAAGTGGGGGGTGAAAACGGGACAAAAAGTAGCCTAAAACCTATTCTAGGTTACCTTCATCAACATACCAAGTTTCAATAAAATCTACCTTAAAACTGAGAAAATGATATATACTTCCTCCCCTATTTGAAGGGTTTGGGGGTGGATTTTGAAAAAAAAATATGCCATATTTTTTCGTTTCTGACAAAGTCCGCATCAAATTTCAGCGTCGTACTACAAAAATTGCGGAAGTTCCATAAACTTCCAACCCCCATTTGAGGGGTGGGGGGTGAAAACGGGACAAAAAGTAGCCTAAAACCTATTCTAGGTTACCTTCTATCAACATACCAAGTTTCAATAAAATCTACCTTAAAACTGCGAAAAATCGATATGACTTCCTCCCCTATTTGAAGGGTTTGGGGTGGATTTTTGAAAAAAAAATATGCCATATTTTTTCGTTTCTGACAAACAGTCCGCACATCAAATTTCAGCGTCGTACTACAAAAATGCGGAATGTTCCATTCAAACTTCCAACCCCCATTTGAGGGAAGTGGGGGGTGAAAACGGGACAAAAAGTAGCCTAAAACCTATTCTAGGTTACCTTCTATCAACATACCAAGCCTCAATAAAATCTACCTTAAAACTGCGAAAAATCGAATATGACACTTCCTCCCCTATTTGAAGGGTTTGGGGGTGGATTTTTGAAAAAAAAATGCCATATTTTTTCGTTTCTGACAAACAGTCCGCACATCAAATTTCAGCGTCGTACTACAAAAATTGCGGAATGTTCCATTCAAACTTCCAACCCCCATTTGAGGGAGTGGGGGGTGAAAACGGGACAAAAAGTAGCCTAAACCTATTCTAGGTTACCTTCTATCAACATACCAAGTTTCAATAAAATCTACCTTAAAACTGCGAAAAATCGATATGACTTCTCCCCTATTTGAAGGGTTTGGGGTGGATTTTTGAAAAAAAAATATGCCATATTTTTCGTTCTGACAAGTCCGCATACAAATTTCAGCGTCGTACTACAAAAATTGCGGAAGTTCCATTCAAACTTCCAACCCCCATTTGAGGGGAGTGGGGGTGAAAACGGGACAAAAAGTAGCCTAAAACCTATTCTAGGTTACCTACTATCAACATACCAAGTTTCAATAAAATCTACCTTAAAACTGCGAAAATCGAATATGAACTTCCTCCCCTATTTGAAGGGTTTGGGGGTGGATTTTTGAAAAAAATATATGCATATTTTTTCGATTCTGACATATAGTCCGCATACCAAATTTCAGCGTCGTACTACCAAAATTGCGGGATGTTCCATACAAACTTCCAACCCCCCATATTAGGGGAGTGGGGGGTGAAAACGGGAATAAAAGTAGCCTAAAACCTATTCTGGGCTACCTACTATCAACGTACCAAGTTTCAATAAAATCCGTTCAGCCGTTTAGGCGTGAAAGCGTAACAAACAGACAGACAGACAGACAGACAGACAGAGATACTTTCACATTTATAATATTAGTATGGATAGCGTGCGACTTCGTCCGCGTGGAATAGTAACTTTGGCCTAACACTCTCTTTAACCCGCTACTTCGTTTATATAGGTGAGTTAAAACTGCGATATCTCAAAAGATATTCATTTAAGTTGAATGATGTAAAGAGCAATTTAGTTTAAAATGAAATACTTGTGATAAAAAAAGCATTAATTTGGATAAGGATTAATATCATATTTATGAAAGAACGCGTTAATCTCAGGAACTACTGGTTTGATTTCAAAAAATATTTCAGTATTAGATAGCTTATTTATCGGGGAAGGCTATATAAGCTATATATCATTACGCTACAACAAGCAACAATGAATAATGTTAAAAAATCGGGTTTTTTTTCTATACTTGAAGCTTCCGCTGCGTAAAGGGTTAAAGTCTCGCAAAAGTCATGTATAAGAGTATTGTTCCCCTTTTAAAGGTTTACAAAAAAGTCTCCGACAGCATATGTCTATCTTTTAAGGTTAGCTCCATATAACATATTTTTTGAAAAAAAAAAAAATCTAAAATATTGCATTATTTGCGATGGTGTTTTCATAAATATGATATTAATACTTATCCAAATAGATTCTTTATTTATCACAACTATTTAATTTTAAACAAAGATTTCCAATACATATGCCTAAAAAATAATAATTTTAAAAATGTTCTCTGTCTTCTTGTTCGTGTATCTCCGAAAACGGCTGTAAGGGACGGGACTTTTTGGCAGGTAGCTGATGTAATAAGGATAAACAGGCTACTTTCTTTTAGACAATACTTTTTATTTTGGAAAATAAAGCGTTTTTAGGTTATGTTGTTGTTATATCTAAAAAAAAAATCCACTGACATTCTCACAGCGCCATCAAGCCCCAAGTTAAGCGTAAGCCTGGTATGAGTACTTAACAACGGATAATCAACGATATCGTTTCATGTATCCATCACTGCAGTTGCTCTGTTCGCTGATGACATGAACATTTTCTGTGAAACTATTAATTTTAACAAGATCAAGATTATAACAAGATCTGAATCAAATCACAGAAAGTGTAGGAGGACATATGAAGTTAAACGCGGTTAAGTGTCAACTTATGTCTTTGCATAGGAAGATTGAATACGAGCTTTACTTTATCGGCAATGATAACGTACAGCTCATTTAAACGTGATCTTGAAGTGATTCTAGACTGACTTTTATACTTAATTATGACCATATTATTAAAAGGCGTTAAAAACATTGGGTTCATCAGACTAATACTAAAGAACCCAAGAGCTTATAATATGCTATATAATGGACTAGCTTTGCCGCGGCTTCGCTCGCGTTAAATTCGGGATGACAAAATTATTCTGTTTTCGTTACCAGGAAAGTGGAGCCATCCTTGGTAACGAAAACAGAATAATTTCAACACTGCAACATTGCTTCTTCTTTTCTTGTTTAAGTTAAGTAATTAAGTTTAAAAGTTTTGGAGTCTATTTCCAAAAACGGATCCCCTCCCCCCCCCCCCCCAATTTAAGTTTTGGGTCAATTTTGTGGATTATATATATAACTATACATAGGCTTCCCCCACACCTTTAAGGTTTTGGGGTCTATTTCCGAAAAACAAAGCATATACACGGGTTATAAATAATGAGCAATAATACTTAAGGGGAGGATGCTTATTTTACGTATTTATCAAACAGAATACGGCACAGGAGTACAGCTACTACTGAACTTCATTCATTGAAATTGAATTTTGAACCATAGAATAAGTGGCAACCCGATTAGTCGGCTCATTTAAGTCAATGACCGCCCCCGCGAGAATTAAGTACTTAGCTGTACACGTACCTATGAGCGATATGTGAGTGAAGAGTGTGGAATGAACAGCGAAAAAATGAAAATACTTTATTTTATAAACTAAACAATTTAATTATTGCTATCTAAAACATATCATCAACACTTTTATTTACAGAACTCGCGCACTATAGAAAGGTCGAAGTGTCCACCTTCTTTTCAATACACAAAGCGTACTCGTAAATTGATGCACGGCACTGCAACATCTGGGGAGTTACGTAGAAAATGCGATGTTTATTTCTTGCATTTCTCTCGGTACTGCATTCCACAGCGTAGACTTGGTTCTTTAGTAACTCCATAAGAAAGGACTGGCCACTCTGCAACCCATTGCGGGGTACATCAGTTCAAGTATTCG
>PQWD01008057.1:0-77527 GCA_019425675.1 Leucinodes orbonalis
AAGGGAGAGTAAGTTTACCTTGTGTCATCGATACTATGATAACGTTAACACACATACATATTTTATTCATAATTTAATTGTATAAAACTGTTCACATTCAATGTTTTAATCAATCAAAGAAGTTGTACAAATTTCACCTATAATAGGTACATGTATCAGAATTTTGAAATATAACACTGTAATATTATAATATGTATGCATGTATTGTTGGTGAGTAAAATGAAATAGAAATGAATGAAAATGAAATAAATAAATAAATTTCTTCTTACATTTTAGGGTCACATCATGATATAATAAATCCCATTATTTTTGTTTTGCGAAACCTGGAGGTGTTTAATAAAAATTATCTTAAGGTAATATTTAATTAAAAATATATATTGCGAGGAATTTTACTATTATATTCGAGTATCTCTCTCTTCAACCTATTGCAGTCCACTGCTGGGACATAGGCCTCCCCCATTTTGCGCTAGACATCCCGGCCCTCCGCTTTTCTCATCCAGCCTCCACGGGCTGGAGGGTGTCCTACGCTACGCTTGCCAAGACGCGGTCTCCACTCGTCTGCTCCAACGGCCATCGGTTCTGCGACATACGTGATCAGCCCACTGCCACTTCAACTTGCTGATCCGGCGGGCTATGTCGGTAACTTTTGTTCTCTTACGGATTAAATCATTACTAATCTTATCCCTAAGAGAGACTCCAAGCATAGCTCGCTCCATTGCGCGTTGAATAACTTTGAACTTATGAACCAATCCCGCAGTCAGTGTCCATATCTCAGCTGCGTATGTTAGTACGGGTAGGACGCATTGCTCAAAAACTTTTGTCTTTAAGCATTGCGGAATAGTTGACGTTAGGACATGACGTAGCTTACCGAATGCCGCCCAGCCCAACTGAATCCTCCTACTAGCCTCCCCTGTCGAAGTTATGCCGGCCAAGTTGGGTGGTTTGGCCCAGGTAGATATACTCCTGCACAACCTCGAGACGGACGCCAACGACGCATATCGGTTGTGGCATGATACGACTGTTGAACATGACTTTCGTCTTGTCCAAATATATATTCGAGTATATAACATAAAAAGGACAAAGGTCACGCGTTTCATAAACAAAATAAAAAAATAAGCGACACGTTACAATCGTAAATGAATACCCCAGTTTATTAACGCATAGTTAATTGGAGTTATTAGGAAAAATACAGAGTGCTTTTAGACAGGAAAATTTGATACCTGTAATAAAAATGACGGGTTCCGTCGTCTATGTATTATTAGTATTTGTATTACCATCGTCACATGCTGGTCAAAATAATGCGCGTTGAACATTGAGGTAAATAAATAAATCATTGGCCTTGAAAAACAAGGAAACAAAGCCTTTAGATTCAGCAGGTAGCATCACGAGCTAGTGAGGCTGTGTAAAGTTTTAAAGTGTTCAGATAAATAGTTGATCGAGTTATCAATTACTTATATTACAGCTAGTTTGGGTGACAAGAAACATACTTCTCAGTATTCAGCTTTCGAATACAATCCGTGCTGAATGAACCTTTTGTCTATTTTGATCAATATTAGTTAATATTATTCCCGAATATGATTTGTCTCATTCGGTGTTGACAATCTGGGTCCGAGGGCCCTAGCGCTATTAGGCTATTTAAAGAAATTTCAAAACGATTATTCGATATCACTGGAGACCTTAGATTAAGCATGTACTAGATGTAGTCATAAGACGTTGCCGCTCTTATATCATTGTAATGCAATACACGTCATGTATCTTGTCTATCACACGAATCCTAGTTACGAGTAGAAGAGACGGTTGATAAACGTTTGACAACTCTGACGTCGTGTCATTTTGTGGCCTCCAAAGAGGCCAAAACATTACGAGCTGTCGTGCAAATTTTTCACAAAGTGTCATAATTTTAATAAATATTTTGAAAGAATAAGTAAACGTAGAAAAATGTCGTGTTCTGCGGTAAATTGTTCTTCAAGAACCACCAAAGGAGGAGTAATAGACCCGGAATTATCATTTCGTAAGTAAATATCTGACGACATTTTCATTCATATTACGTAGTTGTAATGAGACTTATGGATAAAAAACATGTAGTAGTAGACTTTAAATAATGTTAGACATACATTAGCTTGTATTAATTGTAGAAATTACGTCTAAAACAATTAATATTATGCATGAAAATTTAAGGATGTTACATAGTGATGTACTCAACATAGAATTTAATTCCATCGATAGTATTTCTTTAACAGTTTCTTTTATACAATTATTGAATTTTTAGGTTCCCGAAATGTCCACAAATCAGAAGAATGGGTTAAAAGAAGGCGTGAAAACTGGGAGCCTACGAAGAACTCCAGGCTTTGCTCAAAACATTTTGAGCAATCCTGTTTCATCGTAGGCTTATGTTTTTAGGTCGCATATTTTAAACTGAAACAATTTTCATGATACCCACTATTGTGGGTTATCAATGTAGGTATGTATGGGTCTTTAAAAATGATAATGAGGCTTTCAGTATATATTTTTTAAATAAATAATTTTAAGTTTGAGTTTGTGAGTGTTATTTAAAAATTTTTATTTTACCGTACAAATATAATATAGTCTATTTAATACCTACCAATAATATTTTGTTTTATTTGTTCCAACATCATCTAATTTTTAACCCAGGAAGACCAAACTCCAAAATATTTGCGTATAAAATTTATTATGGTAACGCTTTATTTTTAATTTTTGTTGTAGATAAAATTAACAGCGTTGCTGTATCTGACTCCATGATATTTTTAACACAATTTATAATTATCTAATTCTGCAGGTGCGACGACGACGCCCGGCTTAATTCTAGCAATATGTTCGATACTTGTTCGATACCAAGGTCACATCCCTAGTGACGCACACTAATACAAATCTGTAACTGCACACTAACAAAAATTAGACACCGCCTTTCAATATACAGTCTGTCTACCTCATAATATGTCTATGCTGGAGACCGAAGATCTGGCACTACCTCGGTCAAAGAATAGTTTAGCAATTCAAAGGGTAACGCTGCCATTTTCAGAACTTTACCGAACGGGAGTTCTTTTAATTATTTTATTTAGGGAAGTTTTTAGTTAGATGTTAGTGTTATAGTGTTTTTATATTGTGAATTTAATTCATAAATTCATTAAGATATTATATAATTACATTCTATTAAATATAAAGTTACTATAAAATAACATTGAAATCCAAGTCATGTAAAATTATATCAGGAATTTACGTGTTAACAATGTAACACATTGATCCTGTGATAACTAAATTTACTGTGGAACCCTAAAATATATTTAACAGCTTAAAACCTTTTCCATTTACATCGTTTAGCGAAATGATTGCTGCAGGCAACACGTTTTTGTGTCGACGCCATGCTGATATTTTTCAATAGACAAAGTTTAGTTTTATTTTTGTTCGGACATATTAAAGCTTAGAAACATCAGGTTCCAATATTTATTCCAATATTGGCTACTGCAAAATGAAATTCTCTTTGATACGTATTTGTTTTTGGAAACTTCTCAATAATTTGACATAATTTTTAAATTATTAAATGTCGTCGTTGCGTAACAAGGTACCAACTTATATTTTATATTAATTATCAAATGTATATTACCCGTAATGAGTAAATGACCTATGGTGACGAGATATGATCTCTTATAGTGGCTCAAGGCCACGCAGCGAGCGATGGAGAAATCTATGCTTGAGGACCCTCTACGTGATTGAATCAGAAGTAAAGATAAGTAAGTAGATGAACACCCCGATAGATAATTAATTAATGACCCATTTAATTATATTACCTATTTGATAAAAGGGCTTAAATGACATTATATTTGAAACAGCTAACTTCAAAACAGATACGGAATTCCAATCTAACCTAATACAAATTGCCGGCAAAATGTGTAACACAATCCAAAGAGGTTAACGGGGGTTGTATCGGAATCCTCAATGATTAACGGACGCAGAGACGTGTAGGAGTGACTAAGATCCTCTGCGGTTTAGATCTAGACGATAGATTTACGATGTGGGATACCTATCTCTTGTTTTATTTCTAAGTCGATCTGCTTTGTAAATTTCGGTCGCTTACAGTGAATTATTGCCATATTTATATTTTTTTAATTGAGGCTACCTTCTGGCGTCGGGATTTTCCATTCATATAATTTAACTTGCTAGCAGTTAAGGGGGAAGGGGGGGGAGGTATATGAAATATATTATGTAAATGTTATTGAAATATTTATTTTTGCTCATATGTCATATGAAGGAAGTAAAAATTCTTCTTCTTTTGTGGTTTGGATATTAACGTTTCCCACGATTCGCTGATGTCATTTATGGCAGCTATCCGTGTGATATTGTGGTTTAATTGGATGAGATGACTCTGGTACTTATCAATTATTAACCGACTTAAAAGAGGAGCTTACTCAAATCGACAGTATATATGCTTTTTTTTTAATTACTAAAGAGGAAATCTTACTTTGAGCAACCACGTTGTCACTTCCAACGCCAAGCCATCGATGTGTGCTGTTTAAATTTATGTAAGCTCTTTGTGTGCACTTAAATCAAGCATTCCATTGGCCACTAGAGTTTCGATCAGGAGTCAAAGCGATCACCGTGCCCGAAATCCATTCAAACCTGTCGGATCATTACGTCCCTTCGAGCCCTAAAGGAACGGGAGGTAAAACGACAAGAGGAAAGCCGTGATTGGCGTGAGCTTGTGATTAACGAATTTCGCACATGCCTCGAGCGACCGGCAAACGACTGGAAGCAAACATTTCCCCAATGCTAGAATTGAAAATCGATCGAGCCAATTTGTTGTGTTATTCTTTGCCGCTTGCATCTGAAGACTGAGCGATGCAACGTGTAACCCAACTACCTATGCAACTTCCTATACATTCTCAATATTAACTGTACGATTTGATGCGGCAAATATTTATTATGTGTAGGTACAAGAAAATGGAGATATGGAGCGTCGGTGGCTCAATGGTGTGGACTGTTGCCTTCCTACCGTGAGGGCTGAGGTTCAAATCCCGCCACGAACCAATGTGTATTCGATTTTTCGAAATTAAATATACGTTATCCGACGCTCTTATGGTGAAGGAAAACATCGTGGAGAAAAGGTTGTGCGTGAAGTCGCCCACCCGTTCTGGGCCTGCGTGGACGACTAAGGCCTAAACACCATACACGGGTAGGCTCTTGGCCCTCAGTGGGGACGTTTAATGCGCTGATGATGATGATATAATCACAAGAAAATGTGTTTACAACCTAATATCGTTATAAGGTAACTTCGTTTTATTCGCTTATGAATGGTGATTCACGCACATTTATCGCTCATCTGGTGGTAATAAGTAATACGCCTGTAAGTAATACTGGTAGATACAATATTGAAGAAATCCAATAACTGCCATGCGCCCATCACCCAACACGGTAGAAGGACCTCACCTTCATATTCAGTTACTTCACAAGCTATAGTCTTAATGAAACTAAGAAATGCTTTACATTAATTCACGGGACGATGCCAGACGTCTCACACGCTCTGTGGTAGATACCTACCTTCATGACTCAGTAAGGGGAGCCTATTACATCTGCAAGTGCACTGGCTCTATATAGCGACTGATCGTCGTCCTTCGGTTCCTACAGTTGTTGAAGGATGCTAGTTAACGAATGGGTTGAACTATATCAATAAAATAAATAAATAAATAAAGTGTTCTCTTAAAGCATTAAATTAAATAAATTATTTTTATCGTCCTTAATTTTGACCATGGCCAAAAATGTCACGTATGCTAACTTAAGACACAAATATTTTGTTATTGTTGAAGCTAAAAAAGTTATACTTCCAAAGGTGCTCCCGGTGTATTTCAGAATTTATTGTAAAAACACAGGTTTTTTAAAAATAAATATTAGTACCGAAATAGTCACAAATCTTTAAAGAAATTAAGCTAGTTATTTAAATCATTCATTAAATCGTTACGCCAATTAGACGCTTCTTCAATACTTTACGTGGAATTAAAATTAGCTTTGAAGAGCAATTGTCATTAAAAGATTAAAAAGTTCCAGAGTCAGCGTTCCTAGAAATAAGTACACAATTAATTTAAAGGCGACCAACAAATATTATCGTAATTTACTATGTTTCTATCCGCGCTCTATCTGCTTTGATGAGCACATGGATGGAGCTGTTCCGAAAACACCATGTCATGAGAAACATAATATGTTAAATGTTATATGTAAATCTACCACTAAATAAAAGATCGTATTTCCTTTTTGCATTACCTTAGAGGAAGAATTTCGTAATGAATATTAAAATTTAAAAATATAACTAATTGAAACATTCATATTCATATAAAATAGTATGTGTAGTTACTATAGATTTATAATTTTTCGCTTGTTCCTACTATTTAAATCTATGGTAGTAACCAATATAACTTCTCTAAAGTTCTAAATCGATCGTTAATCATGTATTCTACATAATATAATGTTGCATGAAATTAAGCTTCATTACCTTGCTAAATACCAGAGACCACAATTCAAATAAAAATACTAACAATTGATTTTAAGGGAAAAATTTAGAGAGGTATCCGAAATAAAAATTGTTGCAATCAAATGGAAATGAAAAAAGTGGATTGAGAGAAATTGCTCGACATCGCCGCGAAATCCCAGCGTTATGATCGGTAATATCACACTGATTGCTCCCTGTTTTGTTGTGTGATTGCTTTGCACGGTGTACGGCAAAGTTCGTTAATCAAAGCCTCTACCAATCAGGGTGCAGCGCCCCAAACGTTAGGTCTTTTTGGTTCCTCTCCCTTTAGAATTAGTAGCATGCTAGATCACTGAATGGTAAACTGCACAAATTCCAACCCGTGTGGATGTGAAATTAGGTAGGTACGTTTGTTCGGAAACTGGCTGTAGGCAAGAGTCACTTACAAAATTGAATATTGGCACAGTAATTTCTCTTTTATTTTTAACAGTTTTGAAATAAAATTAACCGATCAATCTAAAGGTACGGCAGTACCCCGCCATGACTAGACAAGCGAAGCGTAGGGGCACTATGGGTAGTGCTTCTTTTTCTCGATAATTTTGATATTTTTTTAAACTCTTATTGAGTAAGTTTGGAGTCGTAATGGGGGAGGGGTGGAATTTTACGTCAAACTATCACCCATAAATTTTATAAATAAGAACATGAAAGTTTACACGAGACTGTAGAAAGTAACTAAAGAACAAAATAAGTACTTAAGAAAAAATAAACCCTAAAAATACTACCAAGCAACTTATAATAAAACTGAAGTCCCACTAAAAACATTTCATGTAAAATGTTGCAAAGACGATCACGTAGGGTTTGCGCTGTGTAAAAGATCTATTTAAGAGCCAAGCTCCGGAATCTACATTGACTAACTCTAACGACCCTTACTTTAACAAATTCTATATATCAGCAAATATTTATGTATAGGCTTGGCTATTTTGATGTCGATGAAATAATGGTAACTGCTTTTGCAATTATTTTTGATGTTGTTGTGCCTGATTTTATATCTGTCCCTTGAACTTCGTAAAGTGCTACCGGGACAGAATTGGTTTCAGATGTGTTGTTATACTTACTCAAGAGTCACTTTCATACGTCACTGTATGCACCAACATAAAATTTCATTCACAATGTATATGTAAAGCTTGACCTATTGCTATATTTATTCATTGAACACTGTAAATCGATCATATAGGTACTTGAAGAATTATTGAGGCCAGGTGGATTGAGTAGTTTAAATAATATTTTTATTTACAACTAAGAAATCGCTTTTTATGAGCTTTTAACAATATTTTCAGATAACAAGCAGGTTTTTTGTAGATCGTTTTTAAGATACAACATGCAAAAATAGCCACAATAAAATTGTCATTAAAAGTATAGACTGTAATTGGTGAAACATTTTAACACATTTCTGAACACAATATCTAGCCCTTGGTCTGAATTTCATATTATTAAACCATAAGTATAAATAAATATGGTATTCTGAAGAAAACTTCACCTATAATAAATAAAAAATATTCTGAAAGCCAAATGTGGAGTGAGGTACATTGCCTGCGTTGTTAATACCTTTGTAACTTCTGAGTAAACTCACATTTGAAGTTTCATTAATGCCAACCAGAAATACACCAACTTTCCTTTTCCAGTCTTTTTGTGAATAACTTTATGAGAATATAATGCACATCCAAAAGGTACATTGGTGTACAAAATATTAAAAATTCACTTTTGTGCCAAAATAAGGACGTAAGAAAGTCCTTTGTTGTTTACTTTTTCTTCATGACTATATTTAAGTGAACGGCGACTCTTCACTCGACCATTTTCAATACATTATCGGAAAAATACGATCATAAAACAAAAGAACAGTAAAACAGTATCTAATGGAAGGGGCTTTAATACTATTGGAGCTATCGTAGTCAAGGGGCTAGTACATATTTATATAGTTACAAAAGTAATTTTTTTCCTAAAAAAATATTATAGTATCATTGCTCTACAAACGAGAAAACATTCCTGATAGATTCTTTTAAACGATAACAATCTTGGTTAAGTATCTTATTTTTACAATATATTAATGGTAATCTGTTTATGATTGGCAGCATCAGGTATTTTGGGGTGCGCGTATGGAGCCTCGTCATGTGGCGCACCCTGGGCAATATTCGTGAACAATCTCGTCGGAATCGTAGATTAGCTGATTCTTATTATATCTTTCAAGGAAAATGGCACTTTTCAGGGTCAAGAAATCATAATCAATTACTGTCAAAATTCGGCCCTTAATATAATCTCTAGTAACATAGGTTTTCAGGCTGATAAGGCGGCTATGCTTGCTGATCTTTGCCATCGTAACAACTGCCAGGACATATGCGTTCACGAAACTTATCAGGATGTTTCAGGGGTCCATCTTTAAAAATAGACAAGATGGGTATAATCAAGAAGCAGTCTGTGTCACTGTGGTGACCCTCAGACATTGGAACACCAACTGACATCTTCGTGCAGTTTTGTTTACCTCTAGATGGCAAATGAAAGAGTGATCCAAGTGGCCCAATATTGGTCGCATTATTATATTTACCTTGTGAATCTTTATCGACTCGATAAGAAGAAGAAGAAGCACCAGGCATTCATCAGTGCCCTTCCCTACATTTCCTTTTGGCTATTCCTTATGGAAGTCGGTAACATACTCGTTACCCCTTCGAAGTATCGAGTGCCCATGGGTAGGTATAATTTAAGAACAGGTGAGCCGTCTTATCGGTGGCCTACCCTTGAAATTACAAATAATACAAAAAATACTTAAAATGACCCCTAATTTGAAATCAATCGTTATCTCCAAGACTACACGATATGGCGACGACGAATAATGGATTGGTTGATCTTATCTATGGCGAAAACCGCTCAACTCAACATTGTTTGCCTTTACATAACGTAGATTCTCCGCTCTCAAGAATTTCGTAGAGCTGATAAATTATGGTCAAGTGGGGATCTGGGTTTGGGCTAGGTGTTAGGTATTTGTAACAAATTGTATACCCACTTTTTCTATGACAAAACGACATACCTTTTTTTATAAACTTTTTAAAAGATAGACTTTTCTATAACAATAATACTTCTTCTAATAGAAGAGGCAAAGACATATTTATGCCAATAAAGCCATTTTATGCCTCTCAAAAGTCCGGGCTAGTATTCTAAGTATTTTGTTGATTAAGTAATAAAACTTCATTACTAAACTCTGTATGAACAAAATACTAAAACCTTTTGAGTACAATCATAGTTACTACTATCAGACATGCACAAGATATTTTGAAAATAAGATATATTTTATTAGTATTTTATTTTTGTGAATAATAAAACTGCAGTAACAGTGTTAAATAAGCTCTTTTATATGTGAAATACAAATGATATGTGCACTTTTGTTGCATTACTTTCATTTAAAGGTCTTCTATTCCTTTTTGAATTCAATAAGTTAGATGAATTAACAACTAGCTAATCCCGAGTGATTTTTAAACCACCTTATAGGTTATGACGTGTTTGGTTCCGGGTTCGATCCCGGGCACTACAAACATTGTGTGTATAAACATGCATTAGTATTAGTCAGTGTATTTTTATATAGGTATAATTCTCATGTGTATGTATTTACAATATAAATATATACATATTATATATATATATATATATATATATAATATATATATAAGGTGCATTATATTAGTTCCGTTCCTTAAATTGGGGCTAGATGGCGTGTGTGAATATTTATTTATTCAGACGCCATCAGCATATTGGTTGAGGCATGACATTGATAGTTTTATTTATCATTATCAGCCCATAACGGCAGCTTTCCGCACAGCATGCTCCATTTATTATGGCTTAATCTCTCCAGATTAAGCCATAACCCACCACTCGGGTCAAATGCGGATTGGTGGAGTTTACGACTGCCATCCTAAGATTGTAGACGAGACCGACAGCTTGACGTGCCCTCCACATGGAATCATCATTCTTTCCGGACAATCTGGTAATTCAGCCTGCAATGACCTAGACAAAATAGGTGAAATTGCACTGTGGCGTTTACCCTCAGGACTCGAACCCATGACTTCCGGGTCACGCAGCCGAACGCTGTACCCACTAGACCACGGGGCTAGTTAATGTTTTATTTAATTTATCTATTATTTAATGGTCTGCCAACATCCATAAAGTGCATAGTCAATAAACATGTTTTCTGCAGAATTACTTAAAAATATATCGAATGTAAAATATTTTTATTGAAAAGTTGCCTCGTTAGTCAGAAAAGCTCATACGTTCGAATTTAACTTTTCCGGAGCACAACGTCTTGTTTTGATAATCGCCCGCATAGACGGATTCCGTCGCCCATTAGTAGATTCCTTTCAGCGAACCGCGCAAATTACATGCAATTTGTACTACCAACCCAGACGAAAGTTTCACATTTGATATTTCTGTACCTCGTATTTAATGTACGCTCTAACGCCACGCTAAAGTTTCCCAGTAATTTAAATTGTAGTAAAATGTCGTTCATCTCACTACAGAACAGTTGCCTAAACGAAGTTTGAGAAATGCGGACTCGCCGCGAATTCGTTGGGAATCTTGTAATTGATGATGGTAGTCATTTCGGGCTTTGCGATTTTATATGTTCACTTTCATGGGTTATTTAAGTAATGTGTTTTTTTTTCTGTTTCTGATAAAAACAAATTTATTTGACGACCCATTGGGTGTAGTGGTTTAGACGTCGACCATGGGTGCCGGGTTCGATCCCGGCAGTACAACATTTGTGTGCATGAACACGTATGTTTGTAATGGTCTGGGTGTTTTCTATATATACTAATTATTTATTTATTCAAACAAACATGCCAGCTTACAGAAAGGTCAACACGCCGACAAGTCAAACAAACGGTCGTCACAACAAATATTAAAAATAAATAAAAACTAAGAATGATAATAAATTTAGGATACAATAAATGCTTAGATTATGTCAATTGAAAAACAACACAAATAAAAGGTTGAATAAATGGGTAGTCAAATTCATGAAATGAATATGACTATGAATGTACCATTGAGTGTCGGTGGCTCAATGGTGTGGACTGTCGCCTTCCTACCGGGAGGGTGAGGTTCAAATCCCGACACGTACCAATGTGTTTTCGAATTTTCGAAAATATATGTACGTTATCCGATGCTCTTACGTTGAAGGAAAACATCGTGAGAAACCTTCATGCACGCCTGCGAAGAGATTCAAAGGTTGTGTGTGATCGTCCAATCCGCACTGGCCGCGTGACGACTATGGCCTAATCACCCTATACGGTAGGCTCGTGCCCTCGGTGGGACGTTTAATGAGCTGATGATGATGATGAATGAATGTATTAACAAAATATATATAAGTATGTTTATTAGTTGTTGTTTTGTACCCATAAACAGGCTCACGCTTAACTTAGGTCTAGATGGCGCTGTGTGAGTGTCTGTGGATATTTATTTATTATTATTTTATTTTAAACTCCTGTACTGGTTACTTCTTCTTAAACTATCGCAGTCCATAGCTGGATAGGTTAAAACCATTTTGCGCCATATTCCGATCTTCCGTTTTCTTTATCCAGCCTCCACCAGCAACCTTTCGCTAGTTTTTGCTCTTTAGGGCCAAGTCTGAGGCTGAGATCTCCCTACGCTTACTAAGGTGAGATTTTCACTAACTATTATTGATGTACTCATTTGCTGACCTAAATGTTGTAATACTATTGTGTATGTAAACAAGTATGTTTAGTGTTAGGTAGAAATGTTACAGATTAATATTTTGTTAAGCATTATTAAACGGAGATGCTACGAACAGTTGTTTGTAGTTCGGTTCCGGGTTACAGTAAAATATACGAGTAATATGTATGCATATAATAAGTATACCAGTAAGATCATCCGTTGTCAGGTACCCACAGTATAACCTCCTTGCTTAAAATTAGAGCCAAATGATGTCTGTAGATATTAATTTATTTAAAATGTATTATTATCATCATCACATGGCTGTACCCAAAATGTCCACTGCTGAATAAAGGTTTTTCTTTTTGACTTCCACGCAGACCGATCCTAGCACTTGAAATCTGCTACCGCTACTACCATACCAGGTCATCAGTCCACCTGGTTGGGGGTCAGCCTACATCGTTTCCCGTTACGTGGACGCCTCTCGAGAACTTTTATAATTGCGACTCAATGTAACTTAAAATTAATTCAGTCCCAGAAATTAAGCAGGACAACTTATCTACTAGCACTAAATAGAAAGCAGGGGTGAAGATCTAATTAATATTAAATGTTTAATTACACTCAGCTGCTTGCTCGCAAATCGCACTAGTTTCAAAATTAGGAAACTGGTTCTGTGCAGTTGCGTTTGAACTAAGGCTAACAAGTTTACTTTTGTTCATTTTGATTTGACATCAAACACCGGTTTGACACAGCTGTAAGGAATATAATTGTTCAGATTTATTATTGAATGTAGTTCGAAGTAAGATTATTCATAAAAACAGTAAAATTTCCTTCAAGACAAATTATATTTATGGATAAATAGCGTATGTAATCATGACAGAAGCCTGAGTACATTAAAAATGACTAATAAGAACTGAGCTATAAAAAATGGTCATATTATAGAATTAAATCTCATTATATCACATATTGAGTGCAATAACAACCATAGCCACCCGTCTCTTATATTCAATTAAAGTATCCACACTTCGTGACGTTTAAGTGTATGTTGGTGCAAAACTAGTTATTTTCTGGAAAATATACACTCATGGTTGTATTAAACACTTTCAATGTTGTCCGATTTGTACACAAACATCATGCATGCCTGCGAAGAGATTGGAAGGTTGTGTGTGAAGTCGTCCAATCCGCACTGGGCCCGCGTGGACGACTAAGGCCTAATCACCTTATACGGGTAGGCTCGTGCCCCTCGGTGGGGACGTTTAATGAGCTGATGATGTGATGTGATGTGTACACCACATGCGGATTTTCATAAAAAGTTGACGAATATATTTTTAACCTTATAGTAGATCTCTGTTATTGCATTTTTTTAATCACTTGATAATTTATTGGTTATGTAAGTGCTAAAAAGGATCTCTCTGTTTTAAAAAATCATGCATAAGCTTATAGCTCATCTTCACAATCGTTATCATGATATATGATTTTATCTTTTTAAGAAATTATGCATAAGGTTATCAGTTGGTAAACTGTAGAATAAAACATAGGTACAATGCACTCACGATTCTTGCCAAGGGGCCTCAGTAGTTTCTAACATGAGCGGTAAAGGTCTTAAATATCAGTATCCAGTGATTTAAGTTGGAACAATAGCCTTCCTGTTATGGTAAGATAAGCAATTGAGATTGAGCTTCCCGCGCAGACCTGAGGCAATAGGCGCAGAGCGCTAAGCAAGAGATGAAGATGACCCTTTTATTATTTCATTAACATTTTCTAGTAAGTGCTCCTACTTAAGCACCTAACCAAAATCAATTTGTTTACTTAGCTGTAAGCAAATACACTAAAATTATCTTGTTCTTTATGTCTCCTAATAATTCAAGCTAGCCGTCTCTGATAAACTTTACAAGTCGTTAGTTAGTAGAAGCAAACTTACTTAAATATTTGAAGTTACGATAACAGGTAAATGTCATAAGTTAGGTAAATTAATCAAGTTATTAATTCTGATTATAATTTTATGTATAAACGAAATTTACAATTAACAGTTAATTCGGTTTCCCGAATCGCTTACTTCGCTATACATACCTAATATTGAACAGTCGTATCATTGGTTTGATACCGTGACTAAAATTCAGAGAGCTCATTAGTCCTAAACAACACCAACTTGTGACTTGTTTAAACAAACCACCAAATCAGATGCGGACTCATCGGAACTTGCTCAGACGTGGGTATCCTCATAAATCAATAATATACAGAGAGTCACATTGGCTATTAAAGTCAACACTACATAGATAGTTAAATTATGCCCAATACACCAATGATATTATTTAAAGGTAGATACGCCACCCGTGCGAACCATACAAACCGCCAAAGAGAATACAGTTTCTAGGCTTTGGCTATGTTTGGTTTTTGGTTATTGGAAATATGTGTGTGCCGTCGCTGCACTCGGAACACTTTTTTCGATTTTTTGTGAGCATATCACGAATCTATACTTTGTACATCATTGCAATAAACCAATAAAAGTACCTACCGCAACATTTAGCGTGTTCAGAGCCTACATCAAATATGCTGCTTTCAATATTTTGGATGGCATACTTAAAAAAACTGCCTCGGTAGTCTAGTGGGCACAACGTTTGGCTGATGGAATCCCACAGGGAACGTCACTTTGTGCGATTTTCCTTCGTTTGCATAGAACATTGCAGGCTGAATCATCTGATTGCCCGATATGAAAGATCATTCCGTGCTTCGGAGGTTACGCTAAGCCGTCGATCCCGGCAACATCATAGGACGGTAGTTGTTAACATTCACTAATTGGACCTGCGTTAGCCCCTACCCTGCAGTGGGCCGTTATAGGCTGATGATGACCATATATGTCAATAAGTCTAGCCAATTTAAAAAAAATGCGTTAGATTTGAGAATAGGCTGATGATGACCATATATATCAATAAGTCTAGCCAATTTAAAAAAAAATGCGTTAGATTTGAGAGGGTTTGTATCTACCGCATTCGCTATGCCATAACCCGCTAAGTAACCTGTGTTGAAAGACAAGTAAACATTAATCATAATAATGACAGAAGTTCAAGAATCTGAAGTTAGTGATTTCGTATCTTTTTCAATTAGTTACCAAATAAATAGGGACGGTGATTTTTTTTCTGCTGTGATATCGTTGCACCTCTTAATAATGGAAACATTCGTGAAATAATGACTTCGATAACATTTAAACTTACAGAGTTATATTTCTGAAAATACATTAATGGACTTTCCCAAAATGGCTTCAATTTATGTAACGTGGCAACTAAGTCCTAGTTTAGGAAAATCGGACATTTGCCACTTGCCACAGAGTATCAATAGGTAATGCCCCAAATTCAATTTTTATGTGAAACGAGTTTTGATAACATCTACTATTAAAATATGGGTTTCTTAATAAAATATAAGCCAACACTATACTAGGACGCCTAAATCATAGAATGAACTTTCTGTAATTTTATGCTTTATGACCGTACACTGATGAAAAAGAGACATTACAAAGTTTGTTTTGAACTGGTTGTTTATTAACAAGGGTAGGTAGGGCCGGTTCGTGTATACCTTTAGCCTACGCTTGTAGTAGCCAATACACTTAACACTTTGAAGTTGAACACAAAACTAAATGTGTAGGTTTGAATATTTTATTGGATTTATCTATACAAATTAGAGTGTTTATATCTTAGGCTTTATACGAAAATTGCTTTTTTATCGTTCATGTTTCACGAAATACGAAAACAAATTTAGTAGTATTTAATAATTATATACTATTTCTGTCATAGCTAATTTTCTTATGTCACACACATAGCAATACACAGTAATTGAAAACAGAATTCAAGCCAATTCTTCCATAAAACCTGACAAAAAGTATATATTGTCACAAATTATAATATTGTATTTTTAAACTTTTGAATTAACGTCATTTTATAAAACGCAAAAATTGGTGCATGTCGTGGCAGCCTTTAAGTACAACAGCATTTTGTAATAAAAGGTTTCAGAGAATAATTGTAAATGTCATCATCGCTTGTTGTGTTGGCTGTCCTTAAATAAATAAAATAAATAAATGATGCGATCATCACATTTACAGTTAAGAAATCAATGTCACCGTAAAATTTAATTAGTGAATATACATTTGCAATTACCAATTTTGTCGACTATTTATTTAATGTCATTTGGCTTCAATATTACTCGTATGTGCAGATACGGTTAAGTTTATACAAGAAAATATTAAAATATCGCTAGAGAAATAACGAAAAACTTTGAAATCAAGTGGATATTGTCTGTCATATGATTAACTCCAAGTTACTCACATTTCCATCGAGGGTTGATTCTAAAAGTATTTCATAGAAGCCGAAGCAATTGTTAATAAACTCAAACACATTACTCATTATTATCCATCGCTTCTGTTTTTAATAATCGCCGCCTGAAACAAAAGAGTACGGTCACGATAAAAACAAAACCAGTCCTATACTGCGATTAACTTTTTCATTCGCCATTCGATACTTGGCTTAATTGGAAAGTTTTGAAAAAGTCTTTCAGATTGGCAGACGGACAGTTTAGCAATTAAGGTTCTAGGTATTTATCTTGACGTTTTCTCTTGCGTACACATAATTTGAAATGGCAAGTAATTAATGGTAAATATATAGGGCTGTTGGAAAGTTTGTCCGGATTGGTGTATTTAATAAAGAAACTGACCGTAAAGATTTCACAATATTCTCTACTTTATAAAGTGGTGTTCTGCACTTACCAAACCAAATACTTGTATATATTTTTATTCGCATTTTGTAGGTCTCGTAACAGACAAGGTAAACGAAAAAAGCAAATCATTGTATTGTAACGTTTTTTTTGTGTGATAAATCAAAGTACATGCAAAGATATGCATTGTTATTCTAGGTAAAAAAAATACAAGGATTGAACAGGTATCAATACTTATACGGTCTTTATTTATTTGCCATTTTATTTGGCAATTGTTTGATTGCCTTTGTGAAAAATTTTGAAAAAATGTAAAATTAATCAAACCATTGAAGGCGTGTTTTATTTTTAACTATGTAATTATCCCCATTCCTAATATAGTTCTTATTGGTTGGTGCAAGGTCAAAGGAAATAACGTGGGTGACGAGGGCAATTAAAAAAAGCTAAAGGTTGAACAGAGAGTGAATATAATTATTCGTAATTTGCTCCTAATAAAGTTAAATTAAAAGATAAGTATTAATCACTTACGCGTGTCTCCTTTCGTAGGTACTGGGAACCATAAAACAATTAGATTCCTTATATAATATGTCACGTTTTTTGTTGCATGGCCAGGCCATACTCCATGACTGGTTCTGAAATTTATAGCACGTAATTTGTAGACGTTCAAAAAACTCATTTCATGTCGGAAATGTGTATCTGCCCTTATCTGCCCTGAGTACATCATAGTGAAGACCGTGGGTCATTGAACGTTAGCACGGAAGCGGCATGGCCAAACTCAATTATATATGGTGGGCTTTTACGATTACCATACATAGGCAGCATTCTGCACCGACGGCCTAACGTGTTCTTCGATGCTCCGAATTACCTTTCATTTTAGAGAATCGGGAAAAATCGCACACCATCCCGATACGGCTTTTCCATACGATTGTAACTGGACGCCTCGACCACTATACCACGGAAGCATTCGTCAATACCACAGATTTCCCATTGCATTGAGATGTCTGTGGTCAATACCATTAGTTGCTTGATGTGCGGGATCGTCAACCGTACTCGCTTACTACTACAACATAGATCATCGGATCAATGTGAGCATTCTTATCTTATCATCATGCTTTTACCCTTTGACAGCCAATGAAGCCTTAAGGCGCCAGACATAATGGATTTTCTACTGTGTCTGGATTCCCGGCGTTCAATGGGTTTAACCCATTAAAAGGTTAAAGTATATTTTAGGAATAACAATACTACTCCCAAGCTCGATGCCCCGGTCTTGCGAAAGGTCGCTGGATGAGGCAAGCAGAGGACCGGTATCACAGGCGCAAAATGGGGGAGACCTATGTGTTATAGTGGACTGCAATAAATTGAAGCAAAGATGAGAGAAAGGTCATATTGACACTATTTTATAATTGACTACGATATTTCAAAGTCAGCTTTTGGAAGCGAGACATTGCTCGTATTTCATATTACGATTGGAGTTTCCGCTTCATTCTTTAGCGTTATATTTTCCAGCTAGAATTTCATTGAAGGTAATACGATTGAACGCTTACTGAGTCATACCGTTTTAGCGCCTTTGTATCGTAGATCATACACGGGTTCTTCGAAGTCTTGCCTTTTTCTCGCATCGTCTGCTTCGTCGTCCTGTTGATATTAAAATATATAATGGATACAGAAATCGGATTAATTTTTTTAGGTAGCAACAGCCTTCATTTATTATTATTTTCATTGAGATAAGTAGTAGTAGTGTGTAACACCAACCACTTTTTTAGTGGTTGATATGATATTCTTGAACATTAATAAACAATTGCAATTTAAATGTATTGTTATTGTAATGATATAGTTAAGTTTTCGTAAACCCTTGCTAAATATTATCATCATTAGCTATTTTATATAAGACAATTGCATAGTTTAAATGTAGACTTTACTGTGGATATGAATTAATAAATATTCCTTTGTTTATTTCCCATCCAAAAATGGGAAATAAACAACAGAACACATTTATAAAAATGTGTATGAGTACAAAAAAATAGTTACATAAATGATAGAAAATATCTTTTTTATAACAAGCAGAATTGTGCTTTGCATACACACAAGTTTTATTAAAGGGAGCGCACCCAAGATCCTTAGTGAAGCTGTTTCATTATTACACAATATATTGGATACAATTAAAGTTACGTGATTTGAAAAAAAAGTTAAAAAAGAGTAACGTCGATGTATGTCAAACTATTTGTAAAATAAATTATAATTACCATCTGATCTTGGTACACATAATACATGGTTTCAAGACATCAGGCCTGTAATATAAAGAACATTACATTACTTTACCAATAGTTGGCAGAGTAGAATAAAGACAAAAAAATAATATACCTGCGAGTAACTCCGGACAGTTAAACAGTTAAATTGTACATAGTTTTTTTTAATGTCGTATATAACCAAACAGTACGACAAAGGACTAATAATAAGTGTTCGACTTTGTCCTGTAATAGAGGTCCCATCAAAAGTGTTGTTTTTTTTCTATCAAAACCCATAAAAGCACAGAGAATTTGGAATGGTTCACGCGACATCCGATAATTGCGATTGCAATTAAATATTTAACTTTCCAGTTTACATAATTAGGAACGTGTCAGTAATGAGCCAATTTAGAAAATTCAATTTTCAAATTGAAACTTCAAACGCGCGAAATATGATTTCGAGCAATTAAAATAAAATGTCCCTTCCGAGCTGAAGTTTCGTATAAATATTTTAGACATGTGTTACGCACATTGGGATTACTTAACCTAATAATATGAATTTAATTAAAGAGAGTATTCAACAATTAAAATGAAATACACAAAAATCCGATTTTAAATCCTGTAATCAGAATTGTTTCAAAAAAACTGTTTAGGTATATTAGTTGCTTCTTTCTTAATACAAAAAACTCTACTTGAATACTTTTTACAATTATCAGATTATTATTTTTTTTGCTTTACTCAACTAATTTATGTAGTATGTTTAACATTGTAGCTTATTGGAAGCCTGCGATCAAATTCCTTTTTATAGATTTGACCACCTATGACATTATGGTAAATGAAATATCATTTATAGTTTACCGTTTTAACTACTGTACTATCTATCTTCACCTATCAAGGAAAGACAATACAAAATTTATTGTTTATGGGGACAGTTCAACCCAGCGAGTTTTCTGCCAAAGAAGTAAACTCAAATTGGTTTTCATTCATCAACACTCGCTTATTATTTCAGTATTTAAAAGGACATACTTACGCATAGAAATTGAGCTTGATCTCCATGCCTGAGTCCAGAATGACGTCATGTGCTTCTTGAACTGTAAGGGTGTGAGTGCCGATTCCATTAATGCTCTGTAGAACATCGCCAACGTGGATGCCAGCATGCAATGCACGACTGTTTGGTTTAACCTATTACAAAAACGTTTAGTTATTGGGTATTCACAAACAATACGTCCCTATAATTTTTTGCAACCCCTAGAATTCCTAAAATGCAATCAGTGCACCTGCTGAATAATTTGTATCTATAAATAAAATTCGTCTGTTTGTGTGTTTATTTGTAATATTGACATAACCATTTTTTTCTTCGGAAATGAATATTTATGCGGTACATACGCCAAAATAACACGGGACTTTTTGACAGGTAGCAAACACATGAGCATAGCAAATTAAATAAAGATTTTATTGCGTCTTGATTTGAAATTTATTCTTTATTAGATTTTTCCATACTATTTAATAATATACATTTTGATTTCAAAAACTTATGTCAAATTCAGTCATAGTAACAATAAAATATATTTTAGGTAACTGAATTTTACAACAAAATTATCAAAATTAGATCGGTTTTTTTAGATATCCTTTATTACGAGTGCAATGGACTTGTATTGATGTGTATTTATTCTAAATATTCAAAATGTGTATGAACATATGAGCGACAGGTTTTGGCGAGGTTAACGTGCTATCTATTTTAAATAAATAAATATCCACTGACATTCACACAGCCTCATCTAGACCCAAACAAAGCATACGCCGAAGTATTGTAGCAGACGAGTTCTAGAGTGGAGACCGTGTTTTGGCAAGCCAATGTAGGATGGCTTTCGGCTCGATACATCGACGACTTACGAAAGGTCGCTGGTGGAGGTTGGATAGGAAAGCAGAGGATCCGGATACCTGGCACAAACGGGGGATACCCAGGTCAGAGAGGTTAAAGAGGAGGAGAGGAGAAGCCAGTGTATGAGAGTATACGTAGCATCATATGTGTTGAAATGTTTCATAAATAATGTTAACCATTTGGCTTAGTTGATTAACTTTACTATGATATTATTGAGTGAGATAAAAAGGAAACTTTTTATATAGAAATAAAATCTGTTGCTGTAAGGTGCGGCCATACTTTTACAGTCTTGATGCAAACAGAACATACGAGTTTTTATATCACATTTACGACTTTGTCTTACAGTGTAAAGGTATCGTAAAACTACAGAAATTTTCTAATATCATTTGATTCTCCAAAAGCAATAAAGTAGAAATCGTTTATTCAACTACTAGGTTCTGCACTCGATTCCTTCTGTGATTTTATTCCACTTAAAAGCCGTATTCACACACTTATCAGATAATTATATTTCATCGGTGAAAGCCATTTATTTATTAAGTAAGATGAACCACATTATATTTGTAGAAAAAGTAAGCATGATGTAAATACCCCCACAATGGTCAGTGACTGCTGCGTAAATAAAAAAGCCTGAAAATACAATCATCAACACATGTCATATTCATACTTGCCAGAATATATAACTTACATATTTACTTAAAAACATCAACAAATACTATCTGCATTTTAAAATTTACCGAATGTTAATATACACGACACTTAAGTAAGGTGCTACATTAATTCTGAAATAAAATGTATAAAAGGAAATCTTTTAACATATCAAATCTGTGAGTAAATGGGTGTGACAATATTACTTTCATATGCATGTATTAAGTAATTTGAACATTGGTAAGCAGTTTCAACGATATCGTAATATATTTTTTATTTGTTCTTAAAATATCGTCTTTTTATTGTATTTCACGCAACTTTAAGTTAAAAGTATTTATTATCATTGTATAAGAATTGGAGTCATAGGACTACGAATGAATCCATCCCAAAAACGAGATATTTGAAACGGAAAGGTTGAAATTAAATTTGTGTATTTTCACGAAGATCTTAATTTGTTATCACCAAAATTAATTCAGATGTCCTGATGGTAAAAATTTGTTAAAATGTTTTTGTTGAATGATTAATTGTTGACAAAGTTACCACACTCTTAAAACACCATAATATTTAGAATATCTTATTTTGTCGTTCAAGCATGTATTGGACTAGTACTATTAACAATAAAGTAATGTTACTTTATGTCCCTCTTGCACGTCCCGCGCATTTTCCTAATTCAACAGTTAGACGATACTACGTCCGAAACCTCATCTAGTGTTCTCCCGTACAAAAACTATTACTATAAAAGAAAAAAGTAACAAATAAAAATACTAAAAAAAGTATGAAGAAAAAGGACTATTTCCAATTAAGTTTTAAAATCGTAAAGTATTGATTATATTAATTGCCAAACCTGAGAAACAAGTAAAATGTTCAACACGATGATTTTCATTTTAAAATACGACAGAATAATAACAAACGTACTGACAAAGCGTTCTGCTATATCTAGTTTGCAAAGATGGAACCGTAAATGACGATGGGACAATAGAGCTCGTCGTGTTCACTTTATGAACGGGCGATCAGAGGAAGGAATTTACCAGCGACATTTATGCGCGCGCTTCGTGATACGATGCGGTTGCATTTTAATCTATTGCTCTGCGCTGCAGAATTTCAATTATTGATCGTTGGATAATTTATCACTTTAATTGCTTTCTGGGATCTGACCGGCATTTAGTGATGAATTTGTCGACTAGATTAAAACGCTCTCCAGGCGATTTGAATTTTGCTTAATTTATAAGTTCTTAATTTATTAGTTTATCTAGTATTCGAGACAGCACTAGTATTTTAATATTCAAAAAACGGTCAAGGGGTTCTATCTGCCTAGCTGATATTATTTTTAATTATGTATGTTTATGTATATATATATTTAGATATGAATGTCAGGTTTCAGGTAACAAACTTAGTTAAATATGTATTTATGTAATAGTTTCTTTGTGTAATTGCGCACTTTGTCTGCCTGTCTCAGTATGTTTTTTTTGCTGTTTAGGACTGCTGGAAGAAATTCCATTCGGAATAAGCAGTACCTTTGTACTTTTTTTTTCTCACTATATATTGTTCTGACTATTTTTTATGTGTGCATAAACAATAAATAAATAAATAAGTTAGTAAGAAAAGGCCATAATTTGAGTCCATACACGTTCTTTTTCGTTGCAATGTGAAACAATGCCTCACCTGTTTTTCTCTATAGACTATAAGATCGAAATTACAATATTATTTTTTAATAATAAAAAAATATGTCAAAATAATATTTTTTAATGCGAAATATTTACGTGCTATTCTAAACTATGCTGAATTCATGTTCCTATATAAGTTTGAACTACATAAATCCTAAGATTTTCCTATATGAGTTGGTAAATGTAAGCATTTCATCAAAGGATAACCTTTTCCGGGTTTATCATTGGAATTCACTATATCCTAGGTTTTACTGGTGTCAGCCGGTAGATGTTGGTATTAGAGATAATTATCTCAATGTATACAATGAGAAGAATTTTTTTTTACTTACCTATTATATAGGTGTCAGAGGATAGTATAATCTTTATTTATTTATCGACTTCATCATCATCATCATCAGCCTATTAAACGTCCCCACTGAGGGGCACAAGCCTACCCGTATAGGTTGTATTATGGTTGTATACGACTAAGTCGTCCATACGGGCCCAATACGATGTTTTCCTTCAACTTTATCGACTTGATATTGACGACCCATGTCGTGTAATAGTTGAGACGTCGGCTATTACATCAAATGTTCAGGGCTCGGTCCCCGTGAATTACAAACATTTGTTTGCAACAACAACAACATGACTGTTTGTACTGGTCAGGGTGTTTCTATTACAAAAAAAGTATGTTCATCCGTTGTTTAGCATCCATATTACAGGCTAATGCTTAATTTGGGTCTCAATAGCGCTATGTTATTGTTTATTTATTCATCTAATTTTACTTTATTATTCATACTTTATTCTTGATTGAAAATTGCAATTATTTAATGCTTAGTCGATGATTGAGTAAAAGTCATTAATAATCAAATAAGGTCAAAACCTTATCTTTTATACCAGGAAAAACAAGACCAATTTTTAAAATAACCATATTTATGCAAGATTGGCTAAAAAATTAATAGCAGTCTACGAACTACAACTTTGGTGAGTTTGAAACAAAAATAAATAAATCTCGCGACCTCTAAAGGGATGTCAGCAAATTTAACAGGCGTGTACACTCCAAGTTCTAAACGGGAAAGTTTTGCAAGCATGTTGCAGATTTCACACATTTCAAGTTATAATTAGTGTTCTGAACAAAATTTAGTTTCATCATTTTGAGTTCCTGGCGCTTCACCGCTGCAATAGCTTGCTATCCCTCACTTTATTTCGATTTTTTTCTAATTTATTTTTAATAATCTATTTACATATCCGTCCAAAAGGAAAGGCATTTGTGTCAGAGCTAGCCATGCTGATGAATACGGTTGACGATAAGCCGTTATGGTATGGCATCAGATTCTCACGTGGTTGACGACTGAATGCACATTGGTCAGATAAGGTTGACAAACGGCTAAAAATTGAAAGCTTTTTAATATACAACATATTTTAACTACATTCATATATATTTTTTGACAACGTAGACAATAAAAATGAATAAAATTACAGTCAAAGAAATAATGTGCTTGGAATATTATTTTCCAAGGTAATTAGTTTATTATTTATGTGAGGTTAACGGGGTAAATAGTTCTTTGACCATAGTTAGTGAGACAGATGCAATATTAAAGTAAATCAATAACTGTAGGTAAAAATCATACTTTTTGTCAACATAGCCCTGCGCCCGAGAGCGCACTGCAATCTACCTGAAACACAGTGCATACCTCAACGGAAAGATAGCCATCTGGCATTGAGTTAGATATCTTACTAGACGACTCAGTTAAGATCATAGTACATAGTTAATGGTACCTTAGTAACACGTAGAGGCGTATCATAATATGCACCACCAGCCAACTCGAAGCCCCAAAGTGTGTCGTCAAAGTTTACTCTCTCGTGAACGCCTTCATTGCGCGACATCCATGATGGATACTCAGTCTTCGGCTCCTGTTGCAGAGATCTTGAAATTTTTCCCTGAAATATATTTTTTTTATTGAGATAATGTTGACACTTTAACTGATTATGATGTCCCATGTTGGTCACTTCAGTTCTTTTATAGAAGTTAAGATATAGTTATTTGAAATAACAAAAATACAATGTAAAATTTACTAATCAGAAGATTTACGGACCGTAAAATAATAATACTTCTAAAAATTCCCTTAAAGGGGTTTTCAAATATCCAACGAAGCCGCTATAAATTTTGTAAATCATTTCGCGTAAACTGTTAACAAACTAATTCCCATATTTTATCTAACCCGGGAAGTTGGCACATCTGATCCGTATATTGTTTACACAACATTAAATTCCCTGACCTCTTGGGTATTTTAGTTGGGAACGAGAGTGTTTGATTTTGAGCGAATGACTTTAGATTCAAACCTTCTAGGATACTTGTTTCTATGTGAACGCCGCCCAAGACCGTGGGTTCGAGCCTCAATGACAGAATGACATTTTGTGCGATAAAGATTTTTAGTTTAGTAAAGGTATTCATGCAAAATCACCTGATGACTAAGTATATTAATCGTAAACACCAAGTTACTAGCAAGTGAATACATTAAGAATCAAAGATAAGATTTCGATAAAATAGTAAAGCGGAAAGAAAATAGTTACGCAGAAAGGAAACTTAGACTACTAGTTATAAGCAAGTATATAAATATTTCGATAAAAAAGTCAGGCAGAAAGGAAAAAGTAACGCACAAAAGAAATAATTACCCAAGACGGATGCTTAGTCTACCTGTTACAAGCAAGTATATCAATTAAGAATCTATGATGAGATTTCGATATCATCCAAGCCTATGGCTTTTATTCACCATGGCTATGGGTAGACTGGGCTTCAATTCACCTCTTGGGCCCAGAAACCTGCGTACGCCTACGAAGAAATATAAAGGTTACGAAGCCGGCCAATCCGCACTGAGCCCATGTGACCTATGCACCCTTTGCGGGTGACGTGATATCATCCAGACAAAAAATGGAACTATTCTATGAATAAAGTTATCTAACTTCACACAAACATTAACAGAACGCGAATGCCACTGGGTTCTAAACTCCAAATATCTTTCAACCGGCTGTTTAATATTCCGAAAACAACAGATTTTCTGTTGTTTTCTCCGCTAAAATTAGAGCGGATAAAGCGAACAATTATTAATACAATTTCAGAAAATAATTGAAATAAAAGTTGTCAGAAAAAGGAAATTGGGTCATTTTCACATGATTAAAGTCGAATGATTGGGAATCATCTACTTTAATAAGCTAACAAGTTACTTATTTAAAAATGGCGTATAGTTAAATAACAACATTAATCATTATTTTATAGGTAATAAAGCATAAACTTGTTCAATAAGTCGATAAATCACACTGTGAATTTCAAATTAATTATGGATTTTATGTTCAGGAAAGTTAATATAAAGGAAAGTATTACATTAAAAGTAGTCGTAAATTATATTAGATATATATAAAGAATGGTAAAATACTTATATTCATTACGTATGTAAGATGTAAGTGTGCCTTTTTCTGTTACTCAAAATATTTAAATATATGTTGTTTGTATCCATTTGATGATGATTTTTAACTACGAGTATGTCTGATGATAATGCATACATACACGTAGAGATACAAATAAATTTTTCTTGTATTAATGTCTTCAAATAAATAAGCATACTTATAACATAGAAATGAACAAAACACGATATTATTAAAAAAAATTGCAAAATTTTAGTAAAAAACAATTAACAGTTTTGCATACAATTTCAATCTCCCGACGAAGTATATTTCAATAGGTAGAGGTCGAAATATGTAACATTAAGATGGCATATTGGACCTATTTTCGGCTTACAAGTTTTGTCCTAATGATTTCTAACAAATTCATCCCTGAGTTAAACTAAATTACACAATAAAAATAAGCCGAAGTTTATTAGTATTCTTGAGAGTACTCATACGGCAAGCGGATTGAGTGATCCAAATTAATCGTTATAAATTTTATTAAAAACGGGACGTGCTACTGTATTCTCAAATTTTATTGAGTTTTTACACCAGAAAATGATATTGTACTTTAATATATTTGTTTTAAAGTGTAAAATTGATATCTCGCGTAAAGTTTCTTGAGCTTAGTTATGAAATTATGACATAAGTTTGATAAACGCATATACTGATCGATTTTTAGTTATCGGACCGCGTGATAAAAATCAAACAGTGTTTGCAAAATGATTCACTGAAAGTGCACAATAATAAATAGTCAATCACCGTATAAATTTGAGTACTCGTATCAAATAATTATAAATAAACGAAGGCTGTTTTAGAACTAGACTTAATTGAAACACTTATATTATTTTTTATAATGCATTCCTAATAAAAGCGAATAGCTTTAGCGGAGGGCGTGAAAAATCATGAATGCAAACGAGAACAAAGTTCCTTAAATGTTCAAAATCAGGATATCAGCGATTGAAAAACTAAATTGTGATTGCATTAATGCTTGTTTGATTACAATTTAAACAAAGACCCAATAATTGACTATTATACTCTAATAGTACATAATAAAGCAAGCCTATTACAAAAACGCTGAATAAACTTACATTTTTATTTTTTTCATCCATTTTATGCCAGCGAAGTGGAAAAGTTGCAAAGGATGAACTTAGTTCGCGCGTTAGGAG
Source organism: Leucinodes orbonalis (assembly GCA_019425675.1). Taxonomy (NCBI): domain Eukaryota; kingdom Metazoa; phylum Arthropoda; class Insecta; order Lepidoptera; family Crambidae; genus Leucinodes; species Leucinodes orbonalis. The sequence goes on from PQWD01008057.1 coordinate 27,888, forward strand.
CGTTGCAAATATACTTTTTGCTTTGTGAGTTTCCTGAGTAATGAATTTGTACTAGCGCTCTCATTCATTACGTTAATCATCAATGCATTATGGGCTTTGTTAATTGGACGATATTAATAAACGTAAGGGTCAGACGACAATGCATCTGCCATCGTTATGTCAACACTTGTCATTCATTGTTCAATTGTATGTCGATATCAAAGAATTAGCACTTGCTAAGTATAAGTATTGGAATGGAATTAGGAATGACCATCGGATATAAATTGGATTAATCGATAAAATTACTAAAGAGCACAGGCTTTCCCATACAGCATTGCTATAAAGAGATCAGGACGTGATCTATTACGCAGGTTAATTATGAAATACAAGAATCTATATCTAAAATTGTTATATGGCAGAATGTACAAGAATATATAACTTGCTTCGGAAATTTTAAACATTAAAAAGTGTCTACAGGGAATTTAATCTAGCTTATGCCATGCGAATTGTTCGGATGCAAGAGATAAAACCTTAGTATTATTTATTGAATTTTACAAAAAAGCGTTCACTGATGTTGAAACGGTTATTTACAAACAATTAAATCAGTACATAGTAAGTATTAAACAAAATACACAACAAAATTGATTAAAAAAAAGATGTTTTTTAATTCGGCCCTTAAAGGTCTCAAGAGACGGTGCACGACTTGTCCTCAGGCAAGGAATTCTACAGCTTGATTGCTCGAACTGTGAAAGACCTCGCATAGAAGTCAATCTTGTGAGACGGCAGGTCAAGCGTTAATTTAGAACTGGCACGCAAATTGCGGACCAAGGTTGCAGATTGAAATATAAAGCGATCTTTAAAATACGGAGGGGTGTAAGGGTGGGAAAGAATAGAGTAAAAGAGGGATAGAATGTGGCAGTCCCTTCTACGGGCAATAGGCAGCCATTGAAGTTGGGACCTATAAGAAGAGACGTGGTCATACTTCCGCAGGCCAAATATTAATTTAATACAGAGATTCTGCAGACGTTCCAGCTTGTTTAATAGTTGAACTGATAAGGATAACAAACGTCAGGATAACAAACGTCTGCATAACCCAGTATAGGAAGGAGAAACGAATGTGCCAAACTGATTTTGGTTTTGTTCGGCAATCGATTTTTGAGACGCTTAAGAGACCCGTACGCGGCAAACACCTTCCTACTTACCTCTGATACCTGGTGATTCCACAAAAGAGAGTCATCAAACATTACGCCCAGGTTTTTAACTTGACGGCTGTAGGGAATAGGAGTTCCATCAAAGATTATCTGGGGTAACAAATCATGCTTAATCCGAACAATATACCAATGGCTACCTATGATGATGGTCTGAGTTTTCTCTGGAGGTCTCTGTTGGTATCCTCAATAGCGACAGAGAGATCAGAAAGCGGAGCTTGAGTATAAATTTGGAGATCGTCTGCACACAAATGATACGAAGAAGTGAAATAATTGAGTGATAATTAAGTGAAATAAAATAAAAGAAGACAGCAAAAAAAATACTCTACAGTAGAGATGCTTACAAGACTCAAAAAATATTACACACAACCAGGTAAATGTACTAGGTTTCCTGGTCACATCGTCACATAAAGAATACCTTTTTGGAATTGTCATATTCAGTTTTAAAAGGTCCTATTAAAGACAAAACAGTTCAAGTTTGTATTTGAACAAGCCAGATTTTTACTTACTATAACTATACAAATGTATTTACTACAATTGTTTATCCGGGTCAGCTATTTCGACCCTCATAGCTGAGAACCCCTTACTAATAAGGGTTAACTTGAGATTTGGACTTTATTAGGTTTTAGCAAAATTAAGGAAACACCTTAACTAAACTGACCGACGCTTAGAGTTAATTACGTACAGAAAATACAGAAATATCAAGTAAATTGGTACACACACTTATAGTTTTGTAGCATTTCACGAGTGACATATTAATGTTGGTGGCTGAAGAGCGTCGGTGGCTCAATGTGGCAACTGTTGCCTTCCGATCGGGAGGGTGCGGGTTCGAATCGAATTTTCAAAATTATATGTACGTTATCCGGCTCTCTTACGGTGAAGGAAAACATCGTGAGAAAACCTATGCACACCTGCGAAGTGATTCAAAGGTTGAGCGTGAAGTCGGCCAAACCGCACTAGGCCCGCGTGGGTTACTAAGGCCTTTGCGGGTAGGCTCGTACCCCTTGGTGGACATATTTAATGAGCTGACGATGATGACATTGATGACAACGATCATTGGATCGTTATTTGTTAGTAATAATAGAATGACCACTGATAGAATGAGCCTCCCCGTATGACGCGTTGTTAGTTATGCTTCATGAGCTTTAATTAATGTAAATAAACACCGAAAGTCTACGAACGTGTTGACAGTATATAATTTATGGCGACCACAATAAATGTGTGATTGACGTGTGAATTTATGGGCGGCAAGGCATGATTGGAATGCTGGCACGGGATCGTACGCCCAGTGTGTAATGAAATAAGGACACAACAAATAAATGTCATGACATTTGGAAGACGTTGATGAAGTAAAGCTAAACAGACCATAAATGAATGCTGTCCTAATGATCGACAAAAGAAATGTGGAATCCACAAGATAAAATACAATTTCAAGTGTATTTTAAATGAATATTATTGCCTGTAAGACTATATCAGCCCCGCGTTAACTATACTTTTTTCTTAAAAATCCCTAAGCAATGACAGATCTTTGTACAAGGTACTAAACTTGCACAAGCTGCTGCGCCAGTGAGCCCTTACAATATAAAAGGTGGTAAAAAAAGGTTCAAGTATTTCCGATTACAAATAATAAATCAAAAATCGAAACGCTACCGCATATTTTTACAGAGAACTGGCAAGTTATTCAAAAGGATACCGTATGGCGCTCACAGTTATTAAATATCAATTTTAAGCTTCATGCTGCCGGACGATAAGAGGATTTTGATTTCAATTCCATTTCGCTGTAAACAAACGGCATCAAAGTCTAAAATTTGCTGAATACCGGCCTAGAGGGCTTTATGAAATTTTGCACTTGCTAAGGATTACGAACTCTATATTAAGATATTATACTTAATCCAAGACTTAATCTAATTTATTTTTAGAAATACAAGATCTTTTATGAAGTCAGTTAACCAATAGCTGTAAAAGGAAGTTATAGCGAGTAAGTTCACCAGTCTTTGTAAGTATTGTAAAAAAAATTCACAGGTATTTATTCATATATGCAGTACCAGTGGCCGCTGAAGAGTATTGAAAGGGAAAGTTGTATGTATGTCATCATCTTAGCTAATAATATGCCCCCACTGAGGGCACGAGCCTACTCGTAAAGGGTGTATGGGCCTTAGTCGTCCACGCGAGCACAGTGAGGATTGGCCGACTTCACGCACAACCTTTGAATTCTGTACGTGCGCAGATTTGCTTACAATGTTTTCCTTAACCGTAAAAGCATCTGATAAACGTACATTATAATTTTGAAAATATGAAAACACATTGGCTCGTGTCGGGATTTGAACTGCACCTTTCAGGTCGGAAGGCAACAGTCTACACCAATTACCCACTGACGCTATGTATGTAGGTCTAATTATCTCATTCTGCCAAAGCGTTTGGGTTCAAATACTCTGGGAAAACTGCGTAGTAGTCGACTACCAGTGTATTGTATTCTTGTTGAGAAGTAGCTACTTAAATACCTGACAGTACACACATTTGTGTGCACGAACATTCCTGTTTGTATTAACACAAAAAAGTATGTTAGTATGTTTAATCATTATTAAGTACCTATATACTAGCTCCTTGCTTCATTGGGGTTTATATATTTGTTTGTTAATATGTATATCCATACATACATATTTTATATAGGAACACCCAGAGCACTATAAACAGATCTCATGTCCGTGCATACAAGTATTTGTACAGCCCGGGTATTAAACCTTTTGTAATAGCTGACTTCTCAATCATAATAGAGGTCGTCCATGAATGCATCGTACAAAAAAAAATGCAATATACAGAATGACGTCATCTTTGTGTTGCCATTAATAATATGAATTCCAAAGCACCCCGCATCTGTCCACGCGTAAACGCGACACCCTCAACGGATTACGTTGTCAATGTAAACAAGATCAGTGGAAATATATTTCATGCGAGCGACGAAAATGGCAGTCGTTCCATCATTTCGCTCCATCTTCGTTTCTCACGCTAACATTTATTTCATTTCATTGTTTTGTTGTTATTTTACGGCAGAAGAAATTCTTGTTTGCATTTTGTTATTGTTGCCTTAGGGTGGGGTTGTCTCCCCCTACCCATAAAGTGGGATTTATACCTTTCGATTTTGAAATAAAATTTAATCACTATTAAGTTTTATAACCAATATTTAAATCAAAATACGTATTATATGCGCAACGTCAATGATGAGCATTAAATTTAGAATTGCTAATTGTGTACCATTTTACAGCAGTAAAATTTTTAATATGGGGTATACTGATTTTAATTACTTACAGATTTTGTATTGTTTTTATTTATTTTGTGACACACATTTGATTGAAACTTTGAAACTATCATTGATTAGTAATGTGAGTTGCGTCAGAGATTTTAAATATGCTAAAATTATATGCCTTGTTACAATTCATTAATTAATCGTGCCGTGCAAAAACACAAGATTGTTTCTTACTTCACGGGGAATTTCGCGATGTCAACAAGACGGCTGATGTTTTTATTGCGGTCCCTAAATAAAGAAGCGATTATCAACAGTTTATGGAAAATCTCCATTAAAATGGTAATTATGAAACAGCGATGAGTGTTCATTTACAATTATTAATCTGGATGGATCATGCATTGATCTAAACCGAATGCTTTATCCATTAGACCACGGAGTCCATTATTCATTAAATGTAAATAATAATTATCATCAATTAACTAGCGCAATACTTACCTCAAAATAATAAATTTCTTTCCGTAAAATCATAAAAACGTTCGAAACCGATACATGTATCGGTTACGATATGGGTATGTCATGAATTACATATCTCAATTTGCCTTTTATTTTGCTCGCTGAGTTCATGCAAGGTTTATTTGAATAGGCCTTAGAATTTCCACGATTCCAGCTTTATCAGCACGGATGGAAACACTAATGCATCATAAAAAGGAATCAATTACGGTGCCATAAAAGGACGGTGAAATGTAACATAAATACACATAATATGTTGAAACGATGATAAAATTAAATCAGACTGAAATGATTATTGGCATGCGTGCTCCTTCTCGCGGCGATGGTTTTAAACAAATTGCTTACTCAAATATTGACAATAAATTATACATCTCTGTTTATTTTTCCGTTTCCAATAACGATTCCGGTATTCATATGGGAGAGAAAATCGTTCCAATTGGCCAAAAATGATTTCTGAACTGTACGACGGAAAAAGCTGAATAATTCGGTTAATTTTACAAAATAGTTGCCATACGACACACAACATTTTTTGAAATTATATTACATGAAAACATGTTGTGCTTTTCCTATATTCATGTATATGATATACCGGGTATAAGAGACTTAACATCTGTTGTTTCGTTTGTCGGCGTAGTGCGGCATTGGTGGAGAATGAAAACTATTTATCAGGTGTTGGTATCCATCAACGCCGCTCTGTCATAGTCAGGCACTTACCATCAGGTGAGCGTACTGACAGTCCTATACACTTTGTAACATAAAAAATACCTATGAGCATCTAAGGATTACCACAATGACTACTATTTCTCAGAGGTTTCAAACACTGGTATACATTGATGTCTAAGTTGTGTCAGCTAGTAAAATGTATTGAAATATAAATCACACTCACACTAAGGGATCGATAGCGTATTGGCTACCGCGTTCGGTTGACTACCGCTCAAATCAACCAACTATTATCATAAAACTATTATATAATATGATAATTGACTGAAAATAATATCATGAGTCCTCCGTGCTACAGCTAAACTATTGGTTCCGGCTACTATCTCAGGTTTGTAGTAATTAACACCAATTAATTAGTGGCCGAATCTCTCCACAGTCATGTGTGGTAAAGCTAATGCCCTAAAGTGGGGCGTTACAGGCTGGTCGATTCTCGTAACACAAAAATAACTGACATGCAAGTTGTAATGTCTCTCTTAATAAGCACCTTAACTTCAATGAATTTTCGACGAAGAATCGTGGAAAGTATAGTAATTTCGTGTTTCCACCGCGACACCAAATTAGATCAACGCCCAGCGATTCCCTGTGGAAAAACAGAAGCTGTGTTCCATCAACCCTATTACGTTTATTTTTCTTTTTATTGGCTGCGAGCCGCTGGGGCGATCAGCGAACCGGTCGAACTGCGGGCTTTGTTGACACGTGCGCTTCGATCATCCTTGTTTTGATTTTTGTTTGTAAAACTTAAATAGAAAACTACGGAACGCCACGGAAGTTAAATTCACGGTTAGGAGACTACGCGTTATATTTTTACTGGCATCATTGAATTAACTTGCAAACAATTAGCTGTCGTCTATTTCCATTTTGTGAACATTGAATCTTTTGATTTCCTTTAACATCAATAGATGTTTATTTCGCATACAAAATAATAATTTTATGCTATGTATGTACCTACCTGTCAATAAAAGTCGCAAATCAACAACCGGTACAAACAAAATTAACCCAGGTCAGCCTGAATTTTTTTTTGGTTTCTCTCTTCAACCTATTGCAGTCCACTGCTGGACATAGGTTTCCCCTATTTTGCGCTAGCCATCCCGGCCCTCCGCTTTTCTCATCCAGCCTCCACCAGCGACCTTTCGCAAGTCGTCGGTCCATCGGGCCGGAGGGTGTCCTACGCTACGCTTGCCAAGACGCGGTCTCCACTCGTCTGCTCCAACGGCCATCGGTTCTGCGACATACGTGACCAGCCCACTGCCACTTCAACTTGCTGATCCGGTGGGCTATGTCGGTAACTTTAGTTCTCTTACGGATACAATCATTTGTGATCTTATCCCTAAGAGAGACTTCAAGCATAGCTCGCTCCATTGCGCGTTGAGTGACTTCGAATTTATGAGCCAATCCCGCAGTCAGTGTCCATGTCTCAGCTGCGTATGGTAGAACGGGTAGGACGCATTGCTCAAAGACTTTTGTCTTTAAGCATTGCTGAATAGTTGACGTTAGGACATGACGTAGCTTACCGAATGCCGCCCAGCCCAACTGAATCCTCCTACTAGCCTGCCTCTCGAAGTTATGCCGGCCAAGTTGGATGGTTTGGCCCAAGTAGATATACTCCTGCACAACCCCGAAACGGATGCCATCGACGCATATCGGTTGTGGCATGACACGACTGTTGAACATGACTTTCGTCTTGTCCAAATTCATGCCAAGCCCAACTCGCCGAGAAGATGCATTAAGACTGTTCAGCATCTCCGCAAGCTTTTCCGATGACTCTGCCACGATGACGATAACGTCAGCAAAACGAAGATGAGAAATAAATAATTTTTGGTTTAGAAAGCCGTTAGCTTCTTCACGCTGGAGGACGTCTTTCGCTATGATCTTGTGACTAACGTTACCATTCTACAAACACTTCAACTTGCTGGTCTGGTTTTTTTAAATGTTATTAGTGTAAAGGACGGTCAATACGATCGCCTGATGAAATGATACGCCTGACCATGACAGAGCGGCATTGTTGGAGACCAACAACTGATAAACAGTTATTATTCTCCGTCAATGCCGCACTGCAACCGCTACATATATATAATCACAAAAGTGCATAACACTCCTGTTTCACGGGGCAATATCTGGCACTGCGGTGGTACCAACCTAGACCTTCAGCATCAAGTCTACCGACTAGTAGTCAATCTCAGTAACTTTAGTTCTCAAAAAATCTGAGTACTGCTGTTCGACCAGCTACTTGGTGCCCTTAGCATTTACCCTGACTAATTCTGCAATCAGTGGATTAGCTACGTATGTTGGCACGTGTAGTCGTAGAACGAATTAATCTTATAATTTAGGCTATTTATATGAAATAGGGTAGTAAAAATATTGAGCGCTTTCGTATTGTTTTGATGACAGAGCCGAAAGAGCAAATTAATCAATTACAGGCAATCACTGAATGCAGACGGCACGTTAATTAGTAATCAATTAAGTACACATTAAGACCGCTTCGGCGTTTACAATAATTAGGAATTTAATTGGTCCAAATATCGATATCGCGCTGGAAATTCTGCTTGAAATGTATATCAATTAATGTAATAACATGAATTGTAAGATGTAGTGCTTAATATTTTTGTAGGTTTTTCTGTAATGAAAGCCGTTAGATTTTTTCATCTGGGATCGGCTTAATATGATTCAAAATCCTCTAATTAGATTATTGAGAATACTAACAAAAAGTATTTATCTTACATTATATTTCTGAGCTCCCTGTTGCAAACCCACGATCCTAAATCAAGTAGCCATCTAAACTGGATGTTATATTGGGCATGCATTTCTCAAACTAATCCATACTAATATTATAAATGTGCAAGTGTGTCGTTGGACCGTTTTTCACAGCAAATGGGAGCGTTGAAATGTCGTGATTTTTTACTAGAGGTAGTAAAAGACAAAGGCTTGTTTATATCTTTCGAACCTACTTCTTCCCTATTGTTTCTCTTCCTTCCTTGCGTATATTGCCATTGGAGCTTTCGCAATTTCAAGGTAGGTCACTAAAAATAGTTGCTCCTAAAGTAGGGGATGGAAAAAGCTAGTTTCTATATAAAGTTGTTACATGAAAGTGTCACCTTAATATATTAATTCTATAAAAAATTCGCGCAAGTTTCAACAGAACACTGCCGTTATCTCCGAGAGGGACTTAAAGGGCTCAGACTTCGGCTTGAGGTTGTCACCTTGACTGAGTTGGACCCGTATCTCTATCGAGTGCAAATACGTTGCATTCCACATATATCCCTATTGAATTATTATCAGAATAAGCTTATTGCCAAGTAATTATATTATCAAGTATTATTAAGTGTCCTTACTCTAACCTAGTGGAGATCGCGCCTTGGCAAGAGTAGCGTAGGACGCCTTACGGCTCGAAAATCCGGGATATCTGGCGTAGAATGTGAAAGATCCATGTCCAGCAGTCAACTGCGATAGGTAAAGCCTAGCCTTGAATTATTTTAAGGGTAATATTTTAAAATTTATATGCAGATCAATCCCTAGCATTCATCATCCACCTGCTGCCATGCGGGCAGCAGTTTAAAGGTCATCAGTGTATCTGACGGGGGTCTGCCTACATTTGCTTTCCTGTTATATGGACTATTTTTATCTTATTAGGTAAACGGGACGGTAGCGGCTTCTGTGTTCACCTGATAATAAAAGATACACCTGTCTATGACTGTTATGTATGGCAATGGTAGGTCCCTGCATGTTTCCTTATTTTAGAATAAGATAAATCTATGTAGGTAGACAAATAAAAAATGTCACTTGTATTGCTCCTTAGCTCAATTAAACATGTACATTAAAACATTGTGTTTTTATAATAATTGCATACATAATAATGACGTAATGTTTAAGAAAACTCGTAACTTAAGATAAAAGTTATTTTCAGTACCTATCACTTGAGATAAAAGATATGGTCTCATTTAATTCGCGATATAGTTTAATTAAAAGTAAACAGGACTATACTTGGGCATGAAAACATTAAGCAGCATAAGTAACCAAAAATATTACATTATTTAACATAAAAGAATCAAGAATGAACATTTTTCCTGGAAATGTAAAATTATGTTACTTTTCCTTTGACATGGTCCTATTTTGGCACTTAATAAAATGAAAACGCGTAAGCAAATACGCGTTTTCATTCCGTTGTATCTATTATGTTCTTACACCAAAATACGAAGTATTTATAGGTCCTTAATCTATAAATAAATTAAGGAAATTATTCTTCCTTCGCTATCGCTTACAACAGGGTAGGGGCCTTAACGGCCGCATTTGTCACCGCGGACCCTTGGCACTTGTGAAATTGTCCTCATATTGTAAGGACTAATCCTAGACAAGTATTCATCAAGTTCAAATGTGTGCCCTATCAGGGGAGGGTCTTTACTCATGGCGTCCGGCCCAATTTTTTGTTACACTAACAAAAGGGTTTGCTGAGTTTGTCTTGTAACTTTCGTTAATACGTTATGGACACCAGCTGGTTCTGCTGTCGTAATATTTGGAATAATGAAAACATAAAAATAACAAATTTCTCAGATGTTTTTATTTATGCTAAAAAATGCGCATAATAAAAAAAAGCTACAGAGTTTGTTTGGCACTTGGAAAAAATATCAAAAGATTTATTTCACCATATCTATTTACCAATATAAAAACACATTTTTTGCTTCTTATTTAAGTCGGTATTTTTTTGTAAATTTGTTTTAATGTTGAGTGATTCGTATTAAAAATAATCTCTGTAATAATACGCCTATGATTTATGAAAGTAATCTCGATACCTCTGGTTTTTTTATCATATAACCACCTCTGATGTATCCTGTTCAAAAAAATCATCCAAATCGGTTAATATCAGCGAACAAACAGAAAAAAGCATATATACGGTAGAATTGAGTAACCTCCACTTTTGAAGTCGGTTAAAAAGTTTGCTTTTAATAATTCATTACAATTATATATTAAAATGACAGAATATTCGAGAAAACTTGAAAAAAAGTATTTTGCTCTAAAATGTAAAAATTGTCCACCGAGCGTAATGCGAGCCAGCGATTATTTCCGTCGAGAGTTAATGAGGTGACAGTGTGATAATCCTGACTCAGCACTTACAAATTGTCACCGATAAAAATACGTTGAATTATTTTTATAAATTAAATTAACGTTTAAAATTGCCTCCGTGGCCTAGTGAGTACAGCGTTCGACTGCGTGAGCCGAAGGTCGGCCACGTCACGTCACTGTGCGATTTTCCCTAGTTTGCTTAGGATGAATGGAAAAATGCGTATTATTCGCCGATGACATCTCCCTATTAATAAATTGTTAATAATGATAATCTTAATGAAACACTTTTTGACATTTTTAATAATATTGAAAATTGGATGAATGATCAAACCTAGAAATAAATTATAAAAAACAAAATAAGCAGTTTCGCCATACCAAAAACCTCAATTGGAAATAAATTTTTGCTATAAAAACCACAACTTTGAATGCGTTAGCAGTTTCAATCTATTAGGCTTAAACATAGATAATCATATAAATTGGAAGTCACACATACAAAAGTTGAAAACAAAGTTAAGTTCATTTATTTACGGTCTACGAGAGCTTAAAAAAACAACTGACAAAAAAACCGCATTATCGGCATACTACGCTTATGCTTACGGATGGATCCAATACGGAATTATACTCTGGGAAATAGCACGGACGTAAATGTCATTTTTGTTCTACAAAAAAATTTCGTACGAGTAATTGCCAATATTAAAAAAGGTGAGAGTTGTAAACCTCATTTTATAAATAACAATTTACTCACACTATCTAGCGTTTACATCCTGGAAATATGTAAATTTGTAAGGAAACACCCCAATTTGGAAGAACCCAAAACCGATCAACACGATCGCCGCTATCCATCCAGATACAAGCACAAACTCGTGATGCCACGATCAAAGTTACACATGCACAGCCAGGGCCCCAATTCTATGTGTGTAAGAATTTACAACAAATTGCCAGATACAATTAAAGACGAGGAAAACTATTCTAAATTTATAAACAAATTGAAAGTAATGTTAATAGAAAAATATTATTACACAATAAATGAATTTCTGGAAACAAAAATATTTTAATAATTAATAATCAAAAAAGGGAATTATATTAAAGATCGCTAATTATTTACAAGTATTTTTATAACCTGAATTTAAATGATTATTTATAATAGATTTATAATGTATTTAAATGATTACTCATAAAGGTATAATCAATAAAAATATACTATTTTTTTATGCACTTGGAAATTACTACTAATTAAATACAATTACTCTTAAATATATTCGTGAATTTATTTTAATTTGTTTTGTTATTGATCTTGCATGTACAACATATTTTGTAAATGTTTTTAAAAGTAAAATGTATTGTTGTTGTGCCCTTCAGGGTCCACATGTGAACTGTTATTACAAATGTACACCTTTTAACTTCATGTGGTATGCAATAAAGAATTGAGAATTGAGAATTGGGATAATGCAGCTTAAATCATCTGATTGTCCGAAAATAAAGATGATTACGTGCTTCGGAGGGCACGTTAAGCCGTCGGTTCTGGCTACCATATTAGAATGGTAGTAGTTAACCCACGAATCTGCTTTGGACCCACGTTACAGCCCAATCTCCCCATAGCAATGTACGGGAGGGTATGTGCACTGCAGTGGGTCATTATAGGCTGATGACAACGATTGTTAACGAAAAGTAAACGCCCAGTGTTAATTGAAAAGTAAAATATTAAAGTGAGGTGATAACACACCTGTTGTTCATACAACGTTGCAGTTTTATAATTTATTTTCAGAATTGATGATAAATAACAGTTTATTACAATTAAAGTAGAACGTACCAATAGTTACTTAAGGTAAGAACTTTATTTTTCCTCATGAAGAATATACATACTATTCACTTACTGAGAAAAACTTTAACATCATGTCATAAATAATAAATCTGTGTGCAAGACGGTGAGCATAATTATCGTAAGAATATGAAAGGTACGTTGAGGTCGCAAACTTCTGCGTCAATTTGTACAAATTAGTTGTTTGTCAAGTTGCACCGAGCGACCACGGATTTAAAGCGCACAGAGCGGACTTTCAATGGGGATGTGGCAACAAAAGACGTTTTAATAACTAATAAATTTTGTGGAATACATGCGCATTAAAATATATTTTATAAAACCCATCAAACCTAACCACATATTACTTTGTAATTTAACTATATTAAATTTAATTAAATTTCTTCTATTACGTATTCTTTTAGTTGCATTTTAAAGCTTAATAAAGATTTGGCGTTCTTAATCTCTATGGGTATTTTGTCATAAATCTTTACATCTTCAAATGTGATATTTTTAATACCGTAGTTAGTTCGCGGAGTGCAAGAAACTAAGTTATTTGCATTTCTTAAAGGCATCTTTTTTTTTCCTTTTTTCTGGAACGACAATGATGAGTGGATCTGGTTGTTTAATATTTTATGAATTAAGATGCTCGTATAGTATGTATATGTTTGCATGACAGTCATTATTTTAGTCTCTTCATAAATTTTCTTTGAAGCCGTACGGAAATTGTAATGAAATAAACATTTCAGTAATTTTTTTTGAGCAATTTGTATTCTTTCTAGATTTGATTTAGCTGCGGTGCCCCAAATTTCAATCAAGTAATATATATGAGGTTTTATTAATGAATTGTAAATAATATATTTAACTTTGCGCAGAATATATGTTGCAATTTTGCGTAAAATACCAGTCAAAGAAGTTAATTTAGTGTTAATTTGTCTAGGCGCTGTTTCCAGTTTAATTGGTTGTCAAGAACAAGACCAAGATACTTTTCATGAGTTTTTTGTTTTATTGTTTCGTTATTTATCTTTATATCTGCAAAGTTGTTCATTCTTTTATTTTTAGCTGCGAATATGATAAAATTTGTTTTTTGTGTATTAATAGTAATATTGGATAAAAGCCAGCCATTAAACAGGTTTAAGTCATTTTCACCAAGCACTATTTGTTTTTTTTTACTTTTCCGTTTTTAATTTTAGTAACGAGGTCAATTGATGCTGAGAGTGGTCTGAAACCGTACTGTATTTTGTATAAAATTTGTTTAGTATTTAAATATTTATCTATTCTATAGTAAATAACTTTTTCAAAGATCTTTGAGATTACTGGCAAGACGGAAATTGGACGGTAGTTACATGGATCAGACCTGTCTCCAGATTTATGAATCGGTGTCACTTTTGCAATTTTAAGGCTGTCAGGGAAAACTCCTCGATCTAGACAGTCATTTATGCAATTTGTTAATTGAGTCACTATTATATTACACTAAGTTTTTTAATAGATTTAATCGATTTAGTACTGATGCCAACGATGCCACAACTCGTATTGTCGTATTAAATAGGACAAATTAAAAAATATATATCTTAGTAATGCCTACAATTTAAAGCAAATAAATCTTTGATACAAATAGGTTCTTTACAATCATCATCATCATCATCATCAGCTCATTAAACGTCCCCACCGAGGGGCACGAGCCTACCCGTATAGGGTGATTAGGCCTTAGTCGTCCACGCGGGCCCAGTGCGGATTGGACGACTTCACACACAACCTTCGAATCTCTTCGCAGGCGTGCATGAAGGTTTCCTCACGATGTCTTTACAATGATTTTAATAAATATATATCACGTTTTCGTATTATAGGCAATTAAAGAAACAACCCTTATATCGTACAAATCCCTGCAAATCCTTATCTTTATATAAACACGACGCGTCTACATTATCTGGAGCCAGCTTTACTTAAAATGCTCACAAACGATTCCATGCAGGTCTTAAACGATAATAGAGTAACGAGACTTCATACTAATCCCAACGTACAATTTTTCATAACCTCTCCGTTCTTCTGAGCAGCCGTAAACGAAACTTATCACTTCGAGTTAATGAGCCGTCAGCGACACGATAATCGCGGTTGTACTTAGCGCGCCTACTTCGTGATACGACGACTTTCAACCATAAGATAAGCCTTTATTAACAGATCATATCAGTTTTCTCTACGGCGACTGTTTCCTTATCATAATCTTAGAATTAAGAGAAGGAATTATATTAAGAAGCGCTGAACGCTTGGGAAATTTTACCGAAATTCGTGATTTATTTGAAGCGAATTCTTATATTCATCGCCGCACCGGTTTCAAAAGACGATGGACCGACGACTTGTGAAAAGTTGCTGGTGGAGGCTGGATGACAAAAGCGGAGGACCGGGATATTTGGCGCAAAATGGGGGAGACCTATGTCCAACAGTGGACTGCGATAGGTTGAATAGATAGATAGATAGAAATAATAATAAAGATCATTAGAAACATTTTTTTATTGAAGCACTGTGTCTGTTGGTAATATTACCGCTAATATAACCGCTGCTATGTTATTGATACTAAATTATAGTACATGCTTGTACAATGTTTTATGTCGACGTCACCCGCGACAATAAGTTGTAAATATATGTATGAATTGGGTAGTCATAACGAAACAGCTTTATTCATTGAATAAAAAATAGGTTTCTTTATTTAAGAGGGTACACTTGGTGTAATGGTTGAGACATCAGCTACTACACCAAGGGCTCCGGGTTGGATCTCCGGGCAGTATAAACATTTGTACATGAACATGTCTGTTTGTATTGGTCTGGGTGTAAATAATATGTATGTATTTCCAAAAAAAAAAAAAGTATGTTTATCCGTTGTTTAGTAACCACATTACAGGCTAAAACATAGTTTTAGGCTATATGGCACTGTGTGAATGTCAGTGGATATTCATTATTGTTTTATTTATTCTAATAATTTTTAAATAGCATTATATCATATCATGAATCTATGACTCAAATAAACTGATTAAATCAACGTGTTCATCACACAAATATTTGCCCCAGTTTCAGCTAACTGACCACTAGACTATGCGGTCGTCGTATTGGTTTCGATCGCTCGATGTCATATAACCAGTCAAATGGTTACTGAAATGACGATTCAGATATAACTTTGTCAGTAGAATCAGAATATTGATATAAAATGAGCTCTAGGTTATTATATTGAAATGTAAGAGTATAATTCTGATAATAAACATTTATAACTTAGTGTGCCCACTAGACCGCAAAGGCAGCTTGATGTACCTATAGGTTATCGGAGAATGCTGCTATAGCGTATGTTTAAGATAATTTAATATTATTGTGATTCTTCATCATAGGATGATAGTACCACATACCACATATGATAGTAGTAATAGATAGCCCACTGTGATAGTAATTTGAATTCAACCGGACACGCTTGCCATAAAGTCACTTGAAGAGATGGCCTTTTCTTCCTGGATAATTCACTTTTACAAATTATTTTAAGTACGTTTTCTCGTTAGGCCCATAGTTTGTAGCCAAATGGTGTTTTTTTAATCTAATACTGATTGTTATGAAACAGAACATTAAAAGTCAGTCCTTACCTATCGCTGTGGTACTTCCCTGTATACTTAAGTAAAACCAAGGCCTCTAGAATCGAGCTTAAATAAAGTTTACGGTGGCCTGCTCGCGTATGCATTCGTCTCACGTATGCAGGCATGCCTTTGTAAGCTATACTAAAGTTTTGATTGCAACGCGAATACGAACAAGATGGGATGCTGCAATAAAACAACTAACTTTATTTTTTCTATATAGTCTTAAATGCGTAGCGCTATTGTAGACTTTCACTAATAAAATGATTTTCCATTGTAATGTAGGTTATGTAATAATTATTAAAACTGTTACAATCAAATAAGTAAAGTCGAATTATTTAATATGTTTAGATTAACCAAAAAAGACTTCCATAATGACTTTAGCAATACCTCTAACAGTCAAAAGTTTGTAGCTATCCATCTTACCAGCCAAGTCAAGCCTAATGGAGCCATTCAATATAAAATTAACATTTGTTGGATTCACGCTGTGTGATCCGGGGTCGTGGGTTCAGATCACGCGGGGAGATTGTATAGGGAAAACTATTTTATTAGATTTTTCCAAGTTGGTTAGGACATTGAAGGCTGAATGAACTGATTGTCTAAAACTCAATGATGCTTTCGTTTGATGCCGTGCTTCGAAGGGTACGTAAGTTTTCGATCCCGGCTGTAATCTGCGGATGGTCGTTCTCATATACTAATCTGTTTTAGGCCCCCGTGCTGTTATGACTCAATTAGCCTATAGCCATTCTATACGATAAAGCCTGTGCTCTGCAGTGGAACGTTATAGGCTGGTGATAATGATGATCAACATTACAAATATATTAATTAATATTTAGGTGTTGGAACAGTTTAATATATATATAAATATATATAACATTATGTATATATATATACATGTTACTGATTTTAAAATATTAACATCATTGCGAAATGCTATCTTGTTTCGCGTGGCCTGTAAGTGAACATCAGGTAATAGCGTGCAACTTTCATCCTAAAACTGTTCCAACTTCGGGAATATTCCCTCGTTACGTTGCAACTTGAAAGTTGTTCGGGCTGTGATTTGGTATTGTTGGCTGGTGTTTTAAGTTGACTTCATGAAATAAGACGAATTTCTATGGGAACTTCAGTGTGCGTTTAGTTTATTTAGATTGCGCCTGTTTTTGTTAGCTGCTGGTTGGTAGAAGTTAGGAATTGTGTTGATTTTGATTCAATTACTGAAATGCGTCGGTGGCTCATAGGTGTGGGCTGTTGCCTTCCGATCTAGAGGGCGCAGGTTAAATCTCGCTGTACCAATATGTTTCCGAATTTTCGAAATTATATGTACGTTATTCGACACTCTTACGGTGAAGAAAAAAATCGTGAGGAAACCTGCGCACGCCTGGCCAAAGCTCAAAAGGTGATGTGTGAAGTCGGGCAATGTGCACTGGGCCCGCATGGACGACTAAGGCCTAAACACCCTTTACGGGTAGGCTCGTGCCCCTCCGTGGGAACGTGAGCTGATGATGATGAGTGAAATTGTGATTTATTTTGGTAAAGTAATAATTGAGGAGCGCACGGATGAGGTATTGTGTTGACACTTGACAGGACAATGACAAATTATTTCGTCGGCCAGCATAGGGGCCAAGGAGTATCAGTACACAGCCATGCATATTATTTATTTATGATTGTGTTCCTAAATCCTATTATTTTGAATTCTAGTTATTGAATATCTATAAAAAACCTTATATATAAGCCAATTATAAAACATATATTATATATCCTACACTTATGAAATAGAGATATATTCCTTTTATATACATACTAGGTATTGTAATTATGTCTCACTATTAATGTTAATTAGTAGTGGTAGTATTTTAATAAATCACCCGTCACTTCGTAGGCCCTGTCGTGAAACCAGCGCTGTCGTGCCGTGTTTATTTTTATTTTGGTTCACCTCGTCTCACCTTTATAAGAACGACAGCACATGCTGAGACAGGGTCCTTTTGACCGCTAAGTATTACATTTATTATTATTTATTCATTTTTCATTTGTTTTGAGTCATATTTTGTTTTATATTATTGCTCTGTCTGCTCGCAGGAGTGTGATTCCTCCGAGTCTGTTATAATGTATTTGTTGTCTTCGTTATTGTATTGTTTAAAACTGTAAAAATCAAATAACTAATGTAATATTTAGTATCAATAAATATATTTTTCTTTCTTTCTTTCAATTGGACTTAAAAATTCGGACCAATATAAGGTGGGGAACGCCCACCGAGTGTTTTATTCAAAGTACTACAAGCAAGTCATGAGCTCATTATGAAATTAAATCGTAAAAACGCATTTTATTTACGAGTTCATAAAAGAGATGGATTTTCTCGTAAGAATTTGTTTCCAAGAAAATTACTGCCATTTTATCCTTAAAACAAAATTATATCCTTAACATGTGCATATTTCTCTCCTTCTTATTATATCATTCCTAATTTTATCAGGTTACGGGTTGTTAAAGGAAATACAAAAATATTTGTATTTCTTTTAAAAAAATTTTATAAACATAATAGTTGTTTTTTTGTCAACTATGAAAGTATTTTTGAATTACTTTAGGTTGTCCCTAATTATGGGGTATCATTAAAATAGTATGTAGATACGTATAACGAAATCCAAAGAAGAATAATAAAGATACTTTTTATTAGGTACCTATTTAGTTTTAAAGGTTACGTATTATCACAGATAAAATAATTTTTGAGATGATTAATTTTGTATGGTTGAGTAAAGTGACTGGCCAATACGCCGTAGCTCGTAAGGCGTATAAACTTAAAACCGTTTGGACATGTGCGATCTATAGTTTGATGGTACGCCATTGTGTTAAATTTCTTGTCATCTCATTCATCATCATCATCTCATTAGATGTCTATTATTTATAAACGAGATTATTATTTTGAAATACAGTTGTGGCAGTGATCTAAAAACAAAATACACCGAATAATTACTTCGAATACTGATACATTTGTTTCTAAACTTAAAGAATAATAACTTTTGAATAATGTTCATATGAGAGCTTTTACCAATATGGTACCGTTAAAGTGAAACTTTGATATAATTACTGACTTATTTTACCACCGTAATATACCGTAAATATTACTTTTAAATACGCTCCTACCTTATGAACTACCCACCCTGCCACTCACTTCAAAGTGATGCTAACAAACGAATGCACTCCAGGTAATAAAGCGCAACTTCTACTCTAAAACTATAAAGAGTTGGCTAACATTTATTCTATATAGTGACTTTGAACTTGTCTGTTTAGAGTTTATTTATGATGGATTTTTAAATGTTTTTATTTTAAAGGTAGGGCACTCTTGGACTTAAGATGTTCCAAAGAAGCAAAGAGAAGTAAGAGGGAAGGAGGTTTTTAGGCTTTAATAACCTCACTCACTCGGCGAAACAAAACGGTTGCTTTGTATCACGCTGGTTTTTATGAAGCCGTGGTATCAATCTGGGCAACCCAGACCAATAGTGCCAAAATTTAATCTCCGACACTTTACAAAACCTGTGGTAACATTTTCCTATCAAGGTATACCTTTTTCATTAGTAATGATGACATTTATCAGAGAACTAAAGCTACCAGTGTAGCTTTCATGGTCAGAAAATTCAAGTGAAAAATTCACAACACGTGACCCGCATTTAGCAGCCAAGTTCTACGTTAAACACCTACGACTAGTGAAAGGGAGCTGGGAAGTCTGTATAAAGAAAAAGGGAACCGGCATATCAGTTGCGACATTGGTAAAAAATTGTGCGCCAGTGGACGGGAATAGGTTTGGAGAGTAGGTTAAGACATATTATTTCCGTCTTTAACAAAGATATAATTAGAAAGGAATACATAATATAAATTTATATATAAGTAGACATCAAACAGAAAATAATTAAATAGAAACCAAACGAGGAAAATTCTTTTCCGTCTTGTTTATTTTTATCAGCGAGTATATATTAAGTGCTCACTTACACTGGCCTCGTGTCTGTTAACAAGGATGCATTACAGCGTCTTATATTTTTATTCTTAGGAAATGCAGAAAAAACATCTTCTTTCTTATTTATAGGCCATTTATGCGGAGTAAAGTGGTTGTGTTAAATAGGCTGTGGAATAATGACTCCACTTTTTATTGTCTACCCGAAAAGCTCTTAAGTTGGCATAATTCGCTTAAGAACTATAAAACTGTAATAAAAACGAGCAATATCATAATTATGTACGAAGTGAAAATTATCTTTGTTCCTTTCCTAACTTTATAGTATGCTTTTTAATAGTATTAAATAAAACCCGTTGTTTTATTAGAAGGTGTTTTATTTTTTATGTTATCATAATGGAAATATATTATGTTTAGAATTAGACTGTACATTTTAATGTAGGTAAATTAATTCAAATGCCGTCAGAGCAGAATATGAATTCTGTAGTAGAGACCGCGTCTTGCCAAGCATAAAGTAGGTAGAACGCCTTCCGGCCCGATGGACCGAGACGACTCATAAAACATTGAGGCTGGATAAGAAAAGCGGAGGATCGGGATATCTGGCGTAGAATAAGGGAGAAATATGTCCAGTAGAGTGGACTGTGATAGGGTAGAGAGAGAAATAAATTCAGAACGGTCCCTTTTTCAAGAGTCAACTTCACTTGTATATGGATCATTTTTATGAGTATGCTTAAGTAAATGGGCAACATGTTTGCTCTTCTGATTGTCATGCTGCCCATACAAGATACCGTGTTGGAGATAGTCAACAACTGCAGATTGATAAGTAGTAGTAGTAATTAGTATCTAACTGCAAGTAGTGCACACTTTATAAGGCGAACAATAAAACTTTTTTTTGAATAAGAAATTTCCTGTTCCAACGACGTTGGCTTCCATCAAAGTTTTATTTTATGATTACCGTGCTCAGTAGCTTTATTAAAGTACAAGTAAGCATTATTTATATTATTACTAAAAAGCCCTCATTTCCCTCAAATTATCATCAAGCCTTAATTGATTTGATGTTTGCAATTACACTTTCATATAAAATATTCTACATCCACTTAAATAGGGATTCACGAAAATAATTCAAAGTCACAAATAACCCATCGCTTACATGCCGGAAACTAGGAAAAGAGTCGTAGAATGGTCCCTTAATGTTGTAAGGGGGTATTAGCCGATTGATATATTGGAATCGTTAGAGTCCCTGCCTTAGGTGTGCACGAAAGGCTCCGTCTGGGACACAAGGAAGGCCGACCTAACATGCCATTAGACGGTCTGCGATGACTCAACAAGAACCTGATAAAATCCATTTCAGACGTTTTGTATATACTCGAACCTTACGTAACTGTTCGATTTCTTGTACAGTTTTTACGTGATCAACTTATTTAATACTAGAATACCTACACATCAATATATATTTTCGGATGGACTTTGCCGGCTGGTTAGGTTGTGTTTCACACAGCGCCATGTTGCCCCAAAATAAAAATAAGCTAAATATTTAGGTTTTAGCCTGTAATATAAGTACTAAAAACAAAGGGATACAAATGCTTATACACATTTTGCCAGCATATTTTAGGAAAACTGTGTTTAAATTTTCTTAGAACATCCTGAGTTATAATATGCAACCCGATGCATTTATTTTTTTTCCATTCGGAGAGTTTTAATAAACTTAGATAGAAAATTTAGGTGTAATTTGATAGAAAAGCAATATTTACATGCACATATTAAATTCAAGTTAGTCTAGGGTATTAAATAAGGCAACAATTTGCAAACAGGATTAAGCTAGTACATATAATCGTTTAGTAGTAGCGCCCTCTGTAACAGTAAAATTAATGAGCTTTCCATACTGATTTGATGTTTCTTGGAAGTTAATCATCATCATTACAGCCTAATTATGTCCACTGCTAAACGAAGGCCTCCCCTAATGATTTCCACGCGGACCGATCCCTTGCAGTTGACATCCATCTGCTACCCGCCACCTTAACCAGATCATCCGTCCATCTGGTTGGGGGTCGGCCTACGCTTCGCTTTCCGTTACGTGGACGCCACTCGAGAACCTTTCCGCCCCATCGTCCATCGGTTCTACGCACTATGTGCCCTGCCCACTGCCACTTCAACTTGCTAATCCTCTGGGCTATGTCGGTTACCCTAGTTCTCCTACGGATATCATCGTTTCGGATTTTATCGCGTAGGGAGACACATAACATAACCCTCTCCATAGCATGCTGAGCAACCTTGAGTCTATTCAAGAGGCCCTTAGTGAGCGACCACATTTCGCTTCCGTATGTCATAACTGGCAACACACACTGGTCAAAGACCTTCGTCTTGAGACACCGAGGTATTTTAGACGAAAAGTTTTCCTTAACTACCCGAACGCTGCCCATCCTAATTGGATTCGACGAGAAACCTCCTTCTCGAAGTTGGCCTACCCATTTGGACTACCTGTCCCAGGTACACATATTCGTCTACAACTTCGAGGACAGAACTTCCAACTGATATCGGTCTATACCGATATCAGTTCTATACGAAAGTCATGTCTAATGCCCATTCGTACCTATGTACGACATGGCATTAGACATGACTTTCGTCTTGTCCATGTTCATTTTAAGACCCACCTGTTGCGAAGCTACGTCTAGGGTTTCGAGCATAGTGCTTAAATCCTCCATGGATTCTGCCATGACTACTATATCATCGGCAAATCGAAGGTGAGTGATGAACTCGCCATTTACGTTGATGCCAAGTCCTTTCCAATCGAGCAGCTTAAAAATATCTTCCAACGCAACTGTGAACAGTTTCGGAGATATAACGCCTCCCTGTCTCACTCCTCGGTGCAATTGGATAGGTTGTGTAAGCTCTTCATGTACACGGACTGACATAGTAGCGCTCTCGTACAGACATCTCAACCCTTCGATATAGCGAAAGTCAATATGGCACCGTTGGAGGGCCTGAAGCACAGCCCAAGTCTCGATCGAATCAAAGGCTTTCTCATAGTCCACAAACGCCAAGCATAATGGCCGGTTATACTCTCTAGTCTTCTGTATATCCTGCCGCAGCGTTGTGGTCTATGGTGCTGAAGCCTTTGCGGAACCCGGCTGGTTGGGGGGCTGGAAATCATCAAACCTACGCGCGAGACGGTTCGTGATGACTCTGGAGAACAACTTGTAAATGTGGCTCAATAGCGTGATGGGTCTATAATTCTTCAGCAAGGTTTTGTCGCCTTTTTTGAAGAAAAGCACCACCACGCCATTGCTCCACGCCTCTGGCGTCGCACCCTCACGGATCACGGAATTAAAGAGCTTCTGAAGGTCTTAAACACTGGCGTGCCACCTGCTTTCAAAAGTTCTGCGGTAATTCCGTCTTCTCCGGGGGCCTTATTTCGCTTAAGTTGTTTCAGAGCCATCCTAATCTCGCTCAAGGTGACTTCCGGGATATCCTCAGATAAATGTCGGGTTAACTTAGCTCTCGGGTATTCGGCTAAGCTTGAAGCGGGAATCTGTGTAGCGGTATATAACTCGCTGTAAAACTTCTCAATCTCCCTCAAAATCTCTGGTTTGGATGAGACTACATTTCACTAGTCAGCTGGCTTTGCCCAACAGACATGTTCCTTTTAAAGTTAATATTAGAAAACAATTATTTTTGAACTTATATGTACGTTACCTGCCGCTCTTACTGTGAAGTGAAACATCGTGAGGAAACCTGTGCACGCTTGCGTTCAAAGGTTGTGCGTGAAGATGGTCAATCCGCACTGGGCCCGCGTGGATGACTAAGGCCTATACACTTTGTACGTGTAGGCACGTGCCCCTCCCTCATTGGGGACGTAGAATAATCTGATAATGATAAACAATATTAAAATGCTTATACCGATATGAGTTGTAAGTAAATTTTAAGACAGTTTGACAGATAAAGTACCAGGATTGTTCTTTCCAGTGAAAACGAATGAATAGCAGCGTGGCTTCTTGATAATTCCACTATATGTAAAAGACGAAATAAAGATTGGCTTTGTAAAAGGGCGTAATCCATTTGTTCGATAGGCAGACTTTTCCTAGCCTTATTTTTGACGGTGTCAGTATTCCATATAGCAATACAGTTCGTAATCTTGGCATAACAATTGACAGCTCTTTAACGTGGAATGCTCAGATTTCTGGTGTCAGTAAGAGAATGTTTGCTGCTGCTGCATCATTGAATAGGATGCGGAATCTATTACCTATTCCGACTAAGATTGCCTCAGTTCAGGCATTGCTCCTTCCCATCTTGGACTATGCTGATTGTAGTTATTTGGATCTTAGTGAGATTCTCCTAAACAAGTTAGAGAGACTACAAAATTTTTGTATCAGGATAATTTATGGTCTTCGTAAATACGATCGTGTTTCTTTTTATCGTGCAAAACTTAACTGGCTTCCTATACGCCAACGCCGTGATCTTCACGTTCTTTCGCTTTTATACACTATCCTTTTCAATGGCACTCCATTGAAAAGTGCTGGTGCCACTGCACCAGCTTATCTCAAAGAGAAATTTAGTTTCTTACAGTCTTCTCATTATAGTGGTCTGCGTTCATCTTTAAAACTTAATCTTGCTTTTCCTTCTCATCTTCCCATTCATTTACCAGTCTTTTGCTGTTCAATCCATTCGACTGTGGAACTCTCTGCCAATGTCCATTCGTCAGTCTTCTTCTCTAACTGTTTTCAAAAGTCGCGTAAAAGAATTTTACCTTTCAATTTAACATTATTATTATAATTATTTTTATTTTTTTCAATATTTTTATTTATGAATGTATCATATTATTATGTATGTTATATTCCTTATACCTTAATTTATTAATATAAGCTTATCTATTTGTTTTCATATCAATTATAAATGTATTAGATATTATATTTATGTGTAGAGTAATATATATTATACATCACACACACACACACACACATATATAATATATATATATATATATATATATATATATATATATATATATATATATATAATAATTATATTATATTATATTTTTTTATGTTTATTTCTATTTTATACGTGTATATATGTTAATGTTGAAATATAATTATGTATGTATTTATAAGTTGAATTAAGCTTTTCTTACTTTGCACTGTCTTGCCCTTTCATGTTGTTAATTTTCTATGTTTGTGAGGTTGTCTGGAAGAGATCGCTCCAAGCGATAAGGCCGCCTGAATTGCATTATTTCCCTTCATTTGTTGTTAAATATGTATCTTTTTTTTGGTGTGCAATAAAGAATCATATCTATCTATCTATCTATCCATTTTTATAAATAATGGGACATAGTCTTGGGTAAAAGAAGTTTTTATTATAGTTTGTCCTTAGTACATTTTCAAGGTTGTGGAAAACACGTGATCTGTATTTTTTTATATATATTAAATAAAGAGTTGCTTAGAAGCCCTCATAAATTTTTGTTAAGTAAAATATAATATAAAAGATATATTTTCTTTAATAATTGTTTATAGTTTTCCAGTGAGTGGCGCTGCCAATGCCACAGGAAAAAGGATTAAATTCAAAATTATGTGAAAACTGTAGGGCAAATGTTAAAACCATATAATATCTTTCATGAAAATGCCAATATCTATTACGAAATCATTAGTTCGTATATGTGTACTATGTTTCTTCTTTTCTTAGTAAAATTAAAAAAACAAATTGTTTGAAGTAAATAAATGTATGTCTGTGATTTTATTCACGCTTTGTATTTTTGTGCCGAAACTAGCATTGGAAATGTATAAATGCTTATGTATTCTCTCTAAACACAATTGTCATGTATTTTGACGACCCGTCTCGTGTAATGGTTGCGACGTCGTCTGTTACACCAAGGGTTCCGGGTTCGATCCCCGGGCAGTACAAACATTTGTGTGCGTGAACATGTCTGTTTGTAATGGCCTGGGTGTATTCTATGTATAGGTAATATGTATGTATTATATATATATTAGTATGTATAGCCATTGTTTAGTACCCATACTACAAGCTCCACGCTTAATTTGGGGCTAGATGGCGCTGTGTGATTGTCAGTGGATATTTATATTCAGTTGTGAATTTCCATAATAAAGATAAATAAATATCAATTTTACTCCAAATTCACTCGAAACCCAATTACCATGTATTATATTCAGTAGCTAATTTCCTAAAACACGATAAATAAATAATATTAATTTCACTCCATCTTTAAAAATACAGGTTACATTTAACCGTAAGTCAACACACTTAACTTTCTGGAATCTAATTAGGAAAGTTAAATTGGGTTTATGCAAAAAGAATAAACCTGTCCCATGAGGTTTCGAAGCAACGGCAACATGTTCAGAATTTATAACGTAAAAAAAATATAGCTGCTGGAATGTAAACAGTTTAATTTTAAACATATCACTACAATCAATATAAAAGGTTTTAAAGGAGTCTGTTAAGAATGTCCATTAGTAAAACCGTTTGATATATTGGGGTTCTTAGGTGAGCATAGGTCTTGTCTCAGGTACACGGAAAGGGACGAACTTACAAGCTATTAGTCGGTCGCTTTGCGAAACTGCAGTCCGATATCTGCTTCAGCAAGTCGTAAAGAGTAAAACCTTTGAAAAGGAATTTCGTCTGAGGAAGGTTTTAGTTGAGATAAGTGAGCATTCGAGGACGCGCGATTATTTCGAAATGCAACTTTTATTTCAACGGCGTGTGAAATGGCTTCAAGATCTGTTGACTTGGTCGTACGAGTCTAATTAAGGAAAGCCTGATAAATGTTTCCCTTTGAACATGAGGAAATTAGAATTTGCTAAAAGTGGAACGGGCTTTGTATGGTAATTCGATTATAATTCATGTGTAATTTTCTAATGAATTCGGCTTTGTGGGGGCTACAAATTTTACTTATATTCTTAATTTTAAATGTTTAATTAAAAGAACATAATAAGATAAAAAGAGAAGACATGGAAAAGTGACAGTGATATTATAAGGACGAATGCTAAAAGCAAAGTACTTTTTGGTTTATTTTTCCAACAAAAAAGAATCATACAAATCTGATCATATACGACGAAGATATCCGTGAACAAATACAAAAAGAATAAATACGGTCCTTAGAATATATCCGACGCTCTTACGGTGAAGGAAAACATCGTGAGGAAACCTTCATGCACGCCTGCGAAGAGATTCGAAGGTTGTGTGTGAAGTCGTCCAATCCGCACTGGGCCCGCGTGGACTAACAGTTTACTTTTCTTAGCAAGCCAAACAAAACACCTGAAATCAAGGTATTAAAGTGTGGAAAATCTTTGTGTAATCCTTGTACAAGGCAACGAGCAAATAAATACGACTTTATTGGGATATTTCATTGGCTTTTACCAATTCGGATGACTTCGTTTCAAATAGATCCAATGCCAGCCAAATCCTGTCCCTCGGAATTCATTCTTTCTAAAGAAATGGACGTAAAATTAATTGAGTGTGATTTCCGATTGATTAAATCCAAAAAAGATATTAAGTCATAAATACAGTTAACGCGTGTGTTTCCTTTCTTGTATTCAGTTATGATTATTATAACATACAAACATTGCTTATATTTCATATCATGTTTCCTATAATTAACAAGTAACAATTGATAAATAAGAGATACTAAAAATTGCAAAAAATAAACTTTATAATAATATTTGTACGTAAGGTTTTAAAAACCATTTAGTAGGATTTTCTGAAATATTTTGACATGAATACTCTTTTTTCCAAACCTTAACTGTGCCCTGTCTATAATAAAAAGTATCCCTAAAAAGACAAGAACCATCTCTAATTTTTTATTGTATGAAACCAAATCAGTTAAAGTTTCGTAATGGAGTATCTTAAGATGTGGGATCATCTTTTATGTAGTTGTGAAGGTCAAATTTAACCTAAAATAATGTTTTCAGAAGAAAAATAGAGTCCTTTTAGTTGCATGAGTTGTTCAATATCACTTTTATCTACGAGAGTATGAAAAGTAAATACAAAATGACGGTATCACATCTTGCGGGTAAGTTTGAGTTAGGGGCCGAAATAGAGTCAGTAGGCTATAACAAGGAAAGGGTCGACCGAGCAAACCTTGGGGCGTATCCCATGGTAATTATTTACTCAAAGAATTTCAAGGGTTTGACGCCTTGACGTGGTTTTGATGTCTTTCGTAGTACATTATTTATTGAAGGGTTACGTTAAGTGAAAATTAAAGAAAAATACTTCTGTAGTACTGGTAACAGTAACAACGGTATTTCAATCAGCAAATTTTGATTTTTGTAGGACAATTATCAAAAGAATATTATTGAGTGTTTTTATTGTCAATCACGTTAAATACAATTGCAATGTTGAATTCCAGGAAGACCAGGTATTGGAAACAACCTATCTCTTTACAACTGCCCTGCCTCAGCAGGTTCATATCCAGCAGTAAAAGTAAGCAGTTTATTATATAAGCAGTAGTGTAACTTATCAGTAGACGACGTGAATACTCAAATATCTATTACTAGCTTTTACGTGCGACTTCGTCCGCGTGGAAAAGTTACTTTGGCCCAACGCTCTCTTTAACCCGCTACTTCGTTTATATAGGTGAGTTAAAACTGCGATATTGAATGATGTAAAAGGTTATTTTGTTTCAAATGAAATACTTGTGATAAACAAATATTTATTTGGAAAAGGATTTATATCATTTATAAAACACCTTCGCAAATGATTCATTATTTTAGATTTTTTTAGCAAAATATATGTTATAGGGAGCTAACCTTAAAAGATAGACATATGTTATCGCGGACTTTTTTCTAGACCTTTGAAAGAGAAACAATACTCCCATATATGACTTTTGAGAAATTTTAACCGTTTACGCAGCGTACGCAGCGGAAGCTTCTAGTATGAAAAATCCCGCCGCTTTTTAAACATTCCTCATTGCTGCTCCGCTTCTATTGCTCGTAGCGTGATGATATATAGCCTTCCTCGAGAATTAGCAAAAGCTTAGTGTGTAGTGTGTTTCAGTGTTAGATATAACACTAAAAATTTTTTCCAAATTAAACCAGTAGTTCCTGAGATTAGCGCGTTCAAACAAACAAACTCTTCAGCTTTATAATATTAGTATAGACGATAAAAAAAACAACATTACAGAAGACACAATCGAATTGAAAATGAATTTTCCGCTACATTATGTTTGGTTAAAGCTAGACGTTTCACTTTTATCTCGTTTATTATGATTTCTGAAAAATGCAAGGACTAAAGCAATTTACTAAATGCTTTTTCTTTATTTATTTGTTTGTGATTTTCATTGTTATTATTTTATGTGTGGCTCAAGAAACCCGTCTGTTTTATGACCTTCGAAACGGTCCAATGTTGTACAAGGAATACATTAAGAAATACAATAAGATGTTTCAAAATAAGGAAGACTACCAAATAAGATATATGAATTTTATGCAAACTCTAAGGAAAGTAAACGAAATCAATTCCATACCAAATAGTCGGAAAGTTGGACCTAATAAGTTTGCTGATCTCTCGGAAGCAGAGAAAAGAGAAGCTGTTGAAATCACAACAAGAGTAGATGCGGATCTTCAGATAATTGACAAAAGTAATCCTAATGTAAGAGAAATGTTTAAACTCATTTAAAAGGAACTTCATGAAACTTCAATTGGTATTTACTATACATTTGTTGGTATAGTTAAATTTGTCACCTAATTTTTTATTTCTCACATACCTTTTAACATTCGTTTTTTTATATTGACTTTTTAATAAAAATATAAGTAGGAATATCATTATGTTCATTTGAAGTTCCTTATGTATATTCCTCGGTCCTAAATAAAAATAAATTATTCTTGACTTTGCCTTTGAACAATCAGCATAAGTAGAACTTACAATTATACTGTTTCATTGAATATACTCGCAGATTCATGAATACAGGTACCTATAAGGTTTCATTATTTAAGGGTGTACCTTTGTTACATCCATATTTAGTTTTTTTTTCGGGTTTAAAATTTAGCTAGAAATTTTAATTGTTTTCTTTTTAAAGTTGTAATCGTAATAATACAATTAAATACGTTCATTATGTGATTATTGGGGAATGGCTGTAACATGTTTCTTAAGTATTACTCCCTACCCTACGGAGATATTAAATACTTTTTTGTCGACATCAAATGACGATACATTCGATTATAACTTGACTAGAACGATTGTCAACTGATTTACCTAATTAATGATTGTTAACTGTCATTATCAAAATTTAAAATATTATAATATGGTAATTTTAATAACAAATATATCCCTCAAGCCTTTCAAGAAATAATAACTGATCGACATTGATAATAATTCATAAAAATATTGACAGTCTTTATGCCTGCCCTTATGACGAAGGCAAAAAAGTAAATACTAGTTATCAACACACCTATCTATCTAGCTATTAATAAAAGCCAGGTGAGAGATATCATAAGTAGTAAAAACATTTAATTAAGCAAGTTCGAAAATCCGTTGGTCACATTTGATAATAGGCTTTATTTAATTAAAAACCAAATGACAAGGGCGATCTGGTCGAGAATAACGATCTTTTGATTGGAGATTTTTAGGTGATCTTGATTTGTTTATGTTAGGAGGCTTAAATGATGGTTCACCTTGTATTATTGTCATTTTGCTGATAACGCTGTAACCATAGCTAGTTAATTGGCTTCTGTGTATTTGTCATCGATGTTGCAAATAACTTAACGAAGACCGGAGACTTAAAAATAATCAGTAATAAATAAATACATAAGTAATAGTATAATAGTGGTTTGTTCCAGTTCTTCCATTTATTCAAACGTTCACATTTCATATATTACACTTTCAAATTCAATTATTCACAATGTTTTTATACAAATCAACTTTTGGGTTTACAAAAACAGGGATAACATTAAAACTATTTCTATCATATATCATATTCCCTGGTGCTAAGCACTCGAGATAAAGTTACCCCCAAAACGGCATCTCGGTAAAATAGGCGCTAATGCTTCAGCAGAACCGTTCAATTTCAACTAAATTGTTGAGATTTCCGGTTGATGAGAGTTCCCAAAGGGTGAAGCTAGTTGTGAACTTTATGTTTGTATTCAGACAGGGAAGTTGTAATAAATATAGGAGCCGCTTGTCTAACTCGAATGAACTACATCAAACTGCTTTGTTGACGCAAAAGTTTGAGAGGCCAATATCCTGTCCTCAGTGATTGAACGATTATGAACTTACACGTAATTACATGTCTCGTATGTTGTGTATTAGACAGATAAAATTACGTTTATCGATTACAAAGTTTGGAGCCGTCGAACCGATGTGCGAAGTCTGCTTATTGATATGTTAAGGTAGGTATGTATTTCAAATGAGTCTTAATGGTAAACTCAATAATCCGACGTATGTATTTATACCAAACAGTTAGATATTTTTTCCTTTAAGGGAATCACCTTTTAATGAAAGATTAAGTTTTACAAAAAATATATATCACACTCATATAAACTTCAAGCGGAAAAGGTTTTAGTAATGACGTTATATTACACACTTAAAACTTTCACAATCATCTTTAAAACTTTACCAACTAATAAACTTCATCCTTTTTAGCCTTTGAACGCCGATGACACATAAAGACGTCAGAAACAATACATTGTCTATCTATTGTCTGGATTCCTGGCGTTCAAATAGTTAATGGGCTAGCTCGACCGTAGTGATACCACAGTCTCATAGAAAACCAAAGCATATCATCTCTTGCACTGAGTGAGACCTCTTTCCCTTCCCTATTTCTCATGTCGCTCTTCTTTTTCAAAGTGGATACGTGTGTCCATAATCGGCGGCTATCTCTTACCATGAGGTGAACCGTTGTTCATTTTCCTACCTATAAAATGAAAAACTATTCTTTATCTTATCAAAAAATATTATTTACTTTTATATATTATAATAATGATCTCAGTAAAATGTTCTTTCTTTTCTTTCGGTGTTGTAAAATTCTTAAGATTAATTAAATTCATGTCAAATAATTTTATTATGCACTTACTGGACTAAAACTGGATGCCGCTTACTTTAACATTACTACGTCTATGATCATCAGGCAATCCTATAGGATTAGTTAAACGTTTCTGTTAATTAGGATTTATAAATCGTAATGAACAGAAACGTTTAACGGTAACCATTAATAAAAATTCCCAATAAAAACTTTGAAACTAAGACATTGCAATCAACGCTGGAATACCTGTCCCGTTCCGCAAGCCACACTAAAAATCCATTTAAAACTCATTCCAGCTCCATTTCTAGCTAAACACTATTTCCTCGAGCCCTACTCGATAACCGCTCGATAACCGTCAGTGTTACGGTACGTGACTTTTGCCGTGGAAGACAGAAGCAACCGCGCGACACTACGCTCCGAATAGATTTTTACTCGAAAATTTAAAATTTTGCTGCCACCTACTACCAAGTTGTCACGCTCTGGTGTTAGCTACGAAAAATTCGAGGGCAAAACGGAATTTCTCATTTCACGATACTCAGCCGTCATATCGTTAAAGGTTTGCGCTTAAATTTCTACAGAAATGAGGTTTCGCACGGACCATCGCGAGTCGGGAATATTTTGCCGAGCACCGGGAATTTATGGGATCTGATGAGCGGGTATAATACTAAATATCTATTTAGTAAACGCAAGGTGTGCGTTATTACAAAAAAATGTTTGTTTCGGTTAGCATATTTCTTTGTTGTGATAATGCCTTGTAATGTATAGTTTAATTCTTCCTATTTCCTTTTCAAAAATACAAATTTAAAGAAATTGCTTGCACGATTACAATTTATTTACTGAAATTAATAACCAGTCACTTAAAAACTCAGATACTACTCTAGATGTTGCGGGTTCGATCTCCGTGCGGCACATACATTTGTTTGCATTATGTGTTTTTGTTATGGCAAAGGGTATTTTCCACGTGTCTGTCTTCAATCTATGGTGGCTCGCTACTGGACATAGATCTCACCGATTCCGCACCAGATATACCAGTTATCCATGTGTAATTTGTGTCAGTAAATAAATAAATATAGGTATTTAAAGACAATATTCTAGCTTTATGTGGCTTTGTGTGCCAGATGTTACTGAGCGAATATCTATGTATCTTAATTTATACGTAAAAGTGTAATTATTTAAAAGATTTTAAAATCCTCAATGCTCTTAAATTAACTAACAATACATCTGAATGAAAGTAATGTCTAAATTTATTCTTAAAAGTAAATTTATGTTAGATTTGTTGTAAGAAAAAACTAGATTTGATATGGAAAAAGGTTTATCTCAAAGCAAATCGGACTACAATAACAGGTAAATGTTACTAATTAATTTCCCACAAACATTTCCCGTTTCCCTCGTTATAGCACGAAACCGAAATTATAACGCGAAACATTTATAATTGTAAAAAGTAAATTTATTTGGAACACAGATTTAAACTACCGTATTTCGCTCAGCCCAAAACTCCGTATCGGTAGCGTGATAATCATAATTGAACAAATTAAATTAATTTCCCGGGGTACATTTTCCGATAATCTGGTGTCGAACCATAAAATGCTTTTAAGCGATTCAATTCATTTGCAATGAGTGGTCACCAAAGTCCAATATTGTGTGAATGGATGTATGAGTTAAAGGCTGTGCCGTGTTGAACAAGACATTTTGCAAGAATTGGAGATATTATCTCTCACCGATAGCACCCCACATAGATATAAAACATTTTTTTACTTTTTTATGAAATAAAGTAGGCTCCTTTTGTCATAGTTGAATAGTAGTAGAATGATGGACTAATAGACCAATTCTAGATTTGACGTGATTCCCCGGAGCGAGGATCGATGGCTTATCACTTTCAGCCTACAATATTTCTCGGTAAATTGTACAAAGAAACTTCAACAATGCCTCCCTCCCGTTGTCTTGAATTCTTCGAATTTAATCTATTACGACTTAATAGAGATTATGACGATAAAAAATATATGAGATGAAGATACTACGCAGGGATAATATACACGACGTCAAAAATGAGGGCATCATCAGAGTTATTACATCCACTGCTAAAATAGGCCCCCCTCAAAAATCTTCACCATCATCTGTCGGAGGCTATTTGCATCCAACGGTTACCGGTGACCTCCTACAGGTCAATTGCCCATCTTGTTGGTAGCCGGCCCAGGCTGCGTTACGAGTTGACACTCGTCTGCTCAAATACTTTTCTGCTCCAGCAGCCATCGCTTCTTCGAGCTAGATGGCCACTTTAGCATTGTACCGCGGTTAGCTACATCTGTTACCCGAATCCTACTACAAATCTCTTCATTTCCGGTACGGTTGTTTAGGCAAACTCCAAGCATAAACTTTTCCATAGCTCGCTGAGTGACTCTGAGCTTATTTAAAGACCCAAAGTGAAACATCAAGTCTCAC
Organism: Leucinodes orbonalis; assembly: GCA_019425675.1. Classification (NCBI taxonomy): domain Eukaryota; kingdom Metazoa; phylum Arthropoda; class Insecta; order Lepidoptera; family Crambidae; genus Leucinodes; species Leucinodes orbonalis. Next base: position 62,342 of record PQWD01008057.1, read on the forward strand.
ACATTTAGTCATCAAAGGTAACACGCACGATTAAACCTTTGTCTATAGGCACCATGATATTTTTGACAAGAAAATGGCCATGATTTTCCGAATGCTGCCCAGCCGAGTTTAATTCAAGGAATAGCAAACCCACAAACATGTTTCTATCCTCATTCATGACTACCAGATAAGTAGTACAATTGTGTTTTAATAACGAATACTGAGCACGACAGTCGAGCCCCTGCCGACATAAAGCTTCGTTCACAATGGGGATCGTCGAATGTTTCACATTAGCGGAGCTCCGGCGGTAAAATAAATGTGGGCAATTTGCGAGCGCGTTTATCACCTAAAGAAAAGTTCCTGCGACGTCTGTAACTGTGTAACACGGGGTTAATCACGCCCGCCGTACATCAGTGGTTCATTTAATACGGAAGTTTGTTATGCGCTATTTTGGTCGTGTTTTTATGCAGGCTCGCGGCCTTTTGGTTTTTATGAAGTCTTTAATAGAAACTCTTTAACCGTAATCATCATCTGCCTATAGGACACAGGCTTCCATAACATAGCTGTGGGAGATTTAGCCGTAACCTATCACGCGCACCCCCTCAACGGGGATTGGTGGGTTTCAATGACTATCACCCGAACATAGTAGTTGGAATCAATAAAATAACTTATAAATATTTATAAGTTTATTATTTCTAAAGATCTAGTCTATAAATTAATTTAATATTTTATAATTATATCGTAACTGATAAACGTCAAAACAGCTTTTTATTACTATAAACGTATCTAGAACAGCATAATATAGCTCCTGGGGTTATAAAATATTGTATCAGTTTAAATGTTGACGGAAAGCCACAATGTTTAACATACTAATATATATTTTCAAAGTACTAAAATATATACATTATACGTAGAAACACTCACATAGATACCAACAAACATGTTCATGCTCTCAAATTCTATACTGCGGGGTCGTATTCGAAACCTTTGGTCTAATAGCCGATTTCTTAACCATTACTTGACATGCATCGTCATAAATAAACACCATAAAACCATATTTTTATGGCGATATGAGAGATATGATCATTACTTTTAGGAGCTTTTGTTTTATTTTAGTAGCTTTGCAAACTTCGAAGGCAGTTATGAGGCAAATATGAAACTCAAGTTAGGTATATGTAATAATTAAAAATATCCCTTAGTCTAATATTTGAAAGGGTTCATATTGTTCTTCTGATGTCATTCATTACAACTACCATACCATTAGATTATCCGATACAGCAAATATCAAGTTTCTGTTACGATGGTTCCAATCGATAATGGTGGTACGCCATTCTCTTCACAATAAATGGATATTGTCTGGAGCGTGGCTTAAATAGCTCGTTGAATAGGTTTAGGTTCTAACAATAGATTCTTGGTTTTAAGATGCGAATCAACGTCATAAGGTAAGATTATTTTAGAAATAATATTTTGGATTTACGAGTATTCGTCCTTTTTATTTAAAAGTAAAAATAAACATATTATATTAAACGTAAATCTATACAGAAATCTAATAATTGCTTATAAATGTATGAACTTCAAAATCAATTAAAGACTTTCAAGTTTAAACTCAAAATATTTATCATAGTTTTCACAAATGAGATAATTTACTCGTATATTATATCCTTACATTTATCAATTTATAATTTTTTTAAGTATGGAACACCAAAACATATTTGCTCATATACGAGTGAAAGGTTCATATTTTTTAGGTTCTTTATTTATTATGTCATAATTTCGTTCACCTGGGGTAAAAAGTGTTAATTAAATAGATATTAGCCGAGTTTCCTCATTTCGATAGTAGGTTATCGTACTTCCTGATGTATACAATGTTGCTAGTTAATATGAGAATCATGAAAATGCATATTAATCGAATGACATATTCGTATATTTATCAGAACATTAAAAGATTTTTTTTTTCGATAAACTATATTTTATCAAAATAGTTTTTTGTAATTAATGTGAACTACAGACGATATTATAGTATCTGAACTTTGGTTTTTATTTATATATGTTTTGTCAACATACAAGTATCTGCAAGTACCTTCCTATTTTAAATGATAGGATAGCTGAAAAACCCTAACTTAAACATTATTATGCTATTTTTATTAATTATGCATGATAAGAAAATTAAATTAACATATATGAGATTGCGTAGTAAGTTTTTATAAACTGAAAAAAAACACATTTTTTTTACATTTATTATTTTTATCTCAATTTGGCAACTGAAAAACATAAATACCTCGTTAACCCGGGTGAATAAATTAAAGTGTTTTCTGATGTTGAGTATATAATTGTTTATCTACAATATCTAATGAAAACCTTCAGGGCACAAAAAATTTTCCAAGGGACCCAACTGTCCGTACTAAATAGGCATTCCCCTTTGAAATTAAATATTGTCATTTTATAAATCTGGAAGGTCCTCAATATTATACAAATAATATATCTACTACTGACATGACAGATACATAAATTAGGTATAATGTTATCTTTACCTAAAAGGTTATAAGGTAATGTCTACCTATACGCTCAGCATATCAAAGTTTCATAAACATGTTTTTTTTCTACAGACAGACATTTAACCCACATCTTACCTGATGGTAAGTGATGATGCTGCCTGGGATGGATCATGCCTGCCTAGAAACAGCCTATTCGCTCTTGCCTTGGAGACCGCCGTAAAAGATATACTCAAATATTGAAATTATATCCAACCAAATAAGCTAACAAAAATAACAGACACTAAGCGAAGCAACACAGTTTTACAGGGGCACCTAGGTAATAACAACATACGAGCTTGGATAAAACCACGTTAGTTCTTCCACTTCGACTGGCGTTGGTCGTATATCGCACAAGTTTTACCGACGCTGACGGCGCTCTCGTCCCATCCTACTGGAAAATTTACAATATTTCCTCAACGGAATCAATTTGCGCCGATAGAGTGTTACGTTTATCCGGGAAAAAAGTCACGTATTATGAAGCCTGAAAGGGTTGTAAAAGAATAATGGCGCCGTAAGATCGGTGATTAGGATCTAGATGAATGTTTGTGTAACGTGTGCTTCGCTTGGAGAGGCTTCGAGGAGGCAGTTTCGCTAATGAGTTTTTTGTTTATTGAAATTACGAAAAGGAATTGTTATGTTCTAGTTACTTATGCGGCTAGTAGTAAATGATGTTATATTTTTTTAACTTAAATTATGCATACTAATCTTATGCCTTGAGTACTGAACGCATAATGCAAAACGATAAAACGGCCAACAAAATTCGAATGGAACTTAGGTATGTTGCTATGGTTATTGGATATTTTTATTATATTTGTTATAAGTGAGGAATGTGTCATATGCAGATATGGGACATAAATGAAATAAGAATTATTTCCCAATAGAAAGACGTGAAATAATTAGAGAAAGCCTGTAATGATGAAGATAAATACTTACTCTATCTATAATACTTTATCTTGCAATAATGGTTTAGTTTTATCTTAAAACATAATCAGTATTCTGACCCAACAGCGTGATATAAATTCTTATTGGAACATTTTTGATGATTCCATAAGTTTACTGTACAAAAACTGCTATCATAATCTGCTCATTCACGAATCATTATTCCCGAGTTGCGGTTGAATAAACGCCATAAATAATGATGACGTCATCCGCTTCTCGATATTAATTTGCTAACGAGCTAATTTCAAGTAACTCCTTATTCCCGATTATGAAGATTTTCTAGTAATCAAAGTCATCAAGGCCAACATAATAGGTATTAGACACAGGTAGACATTGTGTATAAAAAGATATTCACTAGAGAGCCAATTATTTAATGACACATTAATATCAATACTTTCATTGTGGGCCGGACTGGCTTATTTAAGAACAAGATAATTTCGGGAGTTTGTTATTTTCTAAAAGAAAGCTAATCCCTGTGTAATTAGAACCTCGACCAAGAAGATAAATATGCCAAACTTGTGAAAATACTTTACATTTTTACTTGAACAGCCCGTTACAAACGAAACTGCTTATGCCTGGACTACACTATTTATAAGCGTAACAAATAGTAGTAGACATAGTCTAGATCAAACTGATCTGTCCTTAGCTCAGTAAAATAACAAATAGACCAACTAAAATGTGTGGATTTACTTTAGAATCAACTGGCTTAGCCTAAGCGGATTTATATAACAAAATATTATAAACGTAAATAAATCTGCTCTTTGCACGATAATTTAACCCGTATTATTAGTGCGAATTATCAAGCATAGCAACAAATCAAATATCGTCGATTTAACGTTGTTGTTTATCGTCGAATAAATTTCCAACCCAAGTCTTACTTAAATCGACCCAGTTGTTGTATACTACAGGTAGTTTTCAGTCTTATCCTAAAACCTTTGAGTTTCGAAGACTTAGGACCTCGTTTACACTGGTCTCCGTTTTATCGGATAATTTTTTCATTTATGGCGCCTGGAGTTGTATGAGCGACGTCACATATGGCACAGTAAAACAAAAATAGTCTGGTAAATTATGACTCATCTGATAAATACGTATCCGTCATGTACTGCAAGTCGTATCCAGTAAGGTCGGAAATGTTTTATGGTGTGCCTATGTGTTAACATAGCATATTTGTCGTATCCGATAAAACGGAACATTAAAATGGTAACTATGTGTGAACAGGCCCCTACTGATCATTCCTCATCTTCGTTTGCGATATTTTGATTTATTTGACAGCCAATTTATCTGAATAATTTTAATCCTAACAATAAAATATTTGCTTAAATTTGATAGATGACTATACGTTACAATGAATTAGAGAGCATAAATCTTCTGCGGCGTTTTACACAGATTTTGTCTTATTTTATAACCGTCATATTTATGAAAAACTCTTGGAGAAATCTTTATAGTGCATGCAGCTGCAATGCTTTATGTTTCTCATCTACTTAACAAATTTATTGTCAAATGAAACTCGTTCGTAACAATAACTGGCAAAAGACATCACCTGATGTTAACGAGAAAAAAGAACACTTAATAGTTAGAAATTATAATAACAGGCATGCAGAAAAAATAGAAATACTCGTAAATAAACGTAGCTCCAATTACGTATTGATAACACTAAACGTCGTCTGATTGGTGGGTCTACAAATTGATCTGTATTGAATAAATTGAGTATCATTAATGCCTTACGAACCCAGCAAATAATATCCCTAATGAGGGGAAATTTTAATCACTTCACTTTGGATGGGGCATGAACAGATTATCGTGCCTGTGACGCTCATAAAGGCTGATCCATACTATGTTTTGTAATGGTATCCATACTAATATAATAAATATAAATTTCGCGGTTTTTAAGGTAGAAATCAAAGAATTGGTATGTGAACTATGAGTCACAAACGAAATAAATTGCATTTATAATATTACTGTGGATTTAGTGACGATTTTGACGCTATTTATAATACGCTTGAGGATTCTTATGTTCTGATTGGTATGCGGATTATATGTCACTAACAAGAATAGAAAAAGAAGAAGAGGAAGCAGCGTTAAATAATATTTTGTTTTCGTAACAGGGAAAAAGAAACCGTGTGTTTCCCCGAATTAAATGCAAGCGAAGCCGCGGATTAAAGCTATGTTTATCTAATTATATTACAATAATATGTACAATGGTTTGTCATGTGTCGTCCCGTGACGCCATGAAACAAGCCAACAGCTATATGATAATAGCCATGTTATATATACATAGGCCTTCGATTCATATCGATTAGAATAAATAAGCTGACGACAGCTCAACTGCATTCGTGGTGAGTGGGCTGAATACTAAGTTAAGGTTGCTGCGTGATTTGATCCGTGGTTTGTGGTTTCATATACTACGGTGACGTGGCACATATAATATTAGTAGGTGCGATTTGGTTAGTACATTTCAGGCTTAATCACCTTTTTATCATGAAAAATAAAGGTGATTCTGTACTTGGGAGGGCACTGTATGCCGTCGTGCATTGGGACCGTGATAAGTTACGTCCCAGTCTCCCCATATCTATGCTGTGCGAAAAGGCCTGTGCCTAGCAGTAGCCATCAATACCTTTATAGCTTCAGAAAACCAGATACAGTCAAACAAAACCCTAGATTGATGGACGGGCTGAAACTCCGACAAACAAAAAAATACTTTATTGTTCCTGCGATAACATACAAGCAGATAGTGTACGTCCAGACCAAAACGGTTTTGTTTTTTTTTAAAGCAATATACACTCTGCGGGAGAATCTAGCCCGGAAACTTTCATATGGCATTAGACCTTATGCTGCATGTTTACTTCAAACGATATCTAAGGGGATGGAAATATCTCCAATTTCGTCCATGTCTCAATGTAAAGCGACCCTAACACATTTAAAGTTCTAACTCGGAATATTATACTAGATCAAAGGGTCAAAATTAAATTCGTGACCTCTGTAATGATAGCACCGGATCTAGTTTACTCATGAATATTAAATTTCATTATCCACTTTTAGGTTTAGTTTGTGAAATCGTAAAAAGAACATAAAGTTGGCTTATAAGTTAAAATGGCCTGTTAAACTAAACCGGGCAATTTGAGCTCTTTAGGGAGAGAGTTTTGGATTCGCCTGGAGTTCAGTGAAAGGTTTAATTTAAATTATATAATTCTTAGTTGGAAGTAACATCGTGTATATATTTTTTATATATCCACGCATGCATCCATACCTTCTGTCATTTCAAACCTCATCGCAATGATTGGTTGCGAAAATGGCTTGCTGTATCATAGAGCCTGGATTTGGTCTTATTTATACACACATAATAACATTCGTAAAGATGTCGTGCAATGTTGTCCGGAAATATGGGAAAACATTATAGCGTTGAAAAATATATCTACCGTTTTACGGGCTTAACTAGTACATATTATATTTTGTGATATAATATCATATAAATCCCCTGTGGTACCATCGTNTAATAGCCATGTTATATATACATAGGCCTTCGATTCATATCGATTAGAATAAATAAGCTGACGACAGCTCAACTGCATTCGTGGTGAGTGGCTGAATACTAAGTTAAGTTGCTGCTGATTTGATCCGTGGTTTGTGGTTTCATTACTACGGTGACGTGGCACATATAATATTAGTAGGTGCGATTTGGTTAGTACATTTCAGGCTTAATCACCTTTTTATCTTGAAAAATAAAGGTGATTCTGTACTTGGGAGGGCACTGTATGCCGTCGTGCATTGGGACCGTGATAAGTTACGTCCCAGTCTCCCCATATCTATGCTGTGCGAAAAGGCCTGTGCCCTAGCAGTAGCCATCAATACCTTTATAGCTCCAGAAAACCAGATACAGTCAAACAAAACCCTAGATTGATGGACGGGCTGAAACTCCGACAAACAAAAAAATACTTTATTGTTCCTGCGATAACATACAAGCAGATAGTGTACGTCCAGACCAAAACGGTTTTGTTTTTTTTTAAAGCAATATACACTCTGCGGGAGAATCTAGCCCGGAAACTTTCATATGGCATTAGACCTTATGCTGCATGTTTACTTCAAACGATATCTAAGGGGATGGAAATATCTCCAATTTCGTCCATGTCTCAATGTAAAGCGACCCTAACACATTTAAAGTTCTAACTCGGAATATTATACTAGATCAAAGGGTCAAAATTAAATTCGTGACCTCTGTAATGATAGCACCGGATCTAGTTTACTCATGAATATTAAATTTCATTATCCACTTTTAGGTTTAGTTTGTGAAATCGTAAAAAGAACATAAAGTTGGCTTATAAGTTAAAATGGCCTGTTAAACTAAACCGGGCAATTTGAGCTCTTTAGGGAGAGAGTTTTGGATTCGCCTGGAGTTCAGTGAAAGGTTTAATTTAAATTATATAATTCTTAGTTGGAAGTAACATCGTGTATATATTTTTTTATATATCCACGCATGCATCCATGCCTTCTGTCATTTCAAACCTCATCGCAATGATTGGTTGCAAAATTGGCTTGCTGTATCATAGAGCCTGGATTTGGTCTTATTTATACACACATAATAACATTCGTAAAGATGTCGTGCAATGTTGTCCGGAAATATGGGAAAACATTATAGCGTTGAAAAATATATCTACCGTTTTACGGGCTTAACTAGTACATATTATATTTTGTGATATAATATCATATAAATCCCCTGTGGGTACCATCGTGATACGCTGTACATGAATATTTGCAACACCAATAGTTCCTTGCAACAAAAACAATATTGCGGTACGGGAGATGCGGTTGCGTGCTCATAGACATTAATCGAAAGGTTCGCTAATAAAAGAGCAAATACCCAATAAAAAAAATCTCGTTTCAATTCAATCTATTCTTATAAGAAAAATATCATCATCATCAGCTCATTAAACGTCCCCACCGAGGGGCACGAGCCTACCCGTATAGGGTGATTAGGCCTTAGTCGTCCACGCGGGCCCAGTGCGGATTGGACGACTTATAAAGAAAAATATAACTTAATGAAATTATGTACTGAAAAATATTAAATTTTAAACGTAAAATGTATTTAAAATGCCTTTTTTTAACCGAATTTTTTTACGACCAATGTGGCAACTAATACACTGAGGGTTCCGGGTCCAAACCCCGAGGCATTACAAATATTTGTGTGCATGTTCTTGTCTGTAAGTAATGTTCTTGGTATTTCTATGTATATAAGTATGTTTATCAGTTGTTTAGTACCTCAACTTTAAGTTCTTCGCTTAATATAGGGCTAATTGGCGCTGTGTGAATGTCAGTGAACATTATTTTATTTATTTGATTTTGGCACCAAATTTGTATTCTTCAACACAGCAAAGAAGATATCTAAAAAATAAATGTATCCATACTTACGAGTACCTACAGTACAAGTTACTTAAACTTTGACTTCATTCGATAGATCTTGTAGGAGATTGCGGTTCACCCCAAAACAACCAATGTAATAGATATTCCAAGAAAACAACCTAACTTCGGAATTATTCTCGGCTATATTATACTGGTTGGTTATATACTGCCTGTATTGAGAAAACAAATAAAAGCGCCTGTCATTTAATCGCTTTTATGTAACTACAAATAGAAATTACATACTACAAAATTCTAAGCTAATAAATTCGATCACTTTTTATATTTTTATTATAAGTAAGTGCCATTATGTAAACATAATAAACCTCCATTAAATTATTTACTTCCTCAGATGAGAATTGTAACACGATTCCTACAATTGATAAAAAGATAAAAAAAATTTCTTTAGTCCCGGCGTGAGTATTGGGTATGATATTGGAATTGACTGTGAATAAAAGAGGATGAATAATTTACACGGGGAGTAAAGGAAACGATGTCAATATTTCATCAGCTTGTTATTTAAAAGGGTCAGGAAGCTAGAGCTGAAAGCGTGTGATAAATAAGGAGCACTCCCGATGTCAACCACGCCGCTTATATTATTTTGGCCGCTTCAGCTGAACCGTGTCTTGATCCCAGCGCGGTTGTAATTTCACGTCTGGCATGTTCCCTTTCTCTTTTTTGTTTGTAATGTAAATTTTCCTCGTTCGCCCAAGAACTTTGTCGAAATCTCTCCTTTTGTCCCGATCCGATGTTGGATAACGGGAGATTTAATATAGAGGCCTGTAAATTCCTTGCCACTTACACCGTGTCGGCTCGAATTCAGTTATTTCACGCAAGATTAGTTGATTACACGCTGAATATTTTTTTCGCTTTTCAACGACTATTGTGACTGGAGAAATGGTTTTCCTCTTATATGAACTTCAGATTGGAATTAATCGGAAGATATTATGATTGATCATAAGCATTTATCCACTCAAATGTTGGATATTGATATAGAATTAGTAAAAAGAATAAATTGAACATGATAACAAATACGGCGTTCGTATGGATTGTTTGTATAAACATCATTGTAGCGATTATTTATGATATGAAAAATTCATCAAAAATATTTGAGTTTTATAAAGACAAATATCACAAAGTTTACAAAAATAGAACGTACGAAGCAAAAGCTTTTAAGAATTTTGTGGAAAATCTCAACAAAGTTACTTTACTCAATGAAGGTAATAAAATCAATAACACGATAATTGTGTTAAATAAATACGCTGATATTGACACTGAAGATTTCGAAGAGCACTATGGGCTAAGACTGATTCCATGTAAGTGACTCATTTAATTAGTATAGACATTTTACTGGTATATTATTTATTAGTTGTGTGTAAAATATCCTTGTCAGATGACCGAACTCACTCTATCATCTATTAATACCAAGTTATTTAACCATTGCATCTTACCCAAACTCTCTGTAGGGCTTACCCATAAATCCAACGTATTTCAAAACTCGGTGTTTCTATCTGGATTGAAATTTATAACAATGTTGTTTGTCATTTAACATAGGTCGTATTTGTTGCCGGCATATGTTACATTATAATGTGACTTAGTTCTTTGGTAGAAACCATTAGACTATGATTCCTCTTAAACCTACATTATTCGAGTAAATAACCCAAAAATGAAATCGTAATATTTTTGAAATATACCTAATATAATTTTTTATTTCTTAATTTTAGATGAAAATGAAGTTTTATACAGGAATCCGGATATGTATAATACACAATCAGAAGGATTACGTAATAGGATTGAAGTGAAACCTGACGACAATTTAAGTATAGAAGGAGATGACCTATATGACTTAGATGATGCTGACAGATTATATAAAAATTATATGCATCAATATAAAAAAAAGAATGCTACAAGGGAATACGATCGAATGGTTCAATATTACAGGTTTATTAAAACTCTAGTGGAATTGAATCGAGAGCATTATAAAGGTGACGAAACAAGACATTTGGATGAAAACGCAGATGTCGTTAAAAAGCCATTTGATTATTACTACAAATAAATAAAAAACTTATTCAGTTCAGTTTTGTGAATTAAGAACTAACAAACATAATATTCTTAACCGTTTGACCACCAGAAACGCCTCAAAGCGTCACAAATAATAGCTTTTTCATTGTGTTTGAAATCCTGGCGGGCAAAGCGATAACCTAATATTTTGAAATATTCACATAATATTGTCCAAATATTAAAATATTATTTTAGATTTTTATACATATGACTAAACTTGAAGTGTATTGTTTTTTATATTGAAATAACCATTGTTTACTACATGCATTTAAATATATACGAGCTTAAGGTGCACAAACCAAACAACATTAAAAAAAATGTCTGTCTGTTTGTTCCGGGTATTTTCTGAAAAGGCTGAACCGATTTTGACGGGACTTTTATTCGCAGGTAACTGATGTAATCACAAAAAAACTAAGACTTCTTTGATTTTAGAAAAACACTATGGTTGAGAAAAATATAGTAAGTTTGTACTGTGCGGCGCGCAGATCACGTCGCGTCAGTTTGAATTCAGTATGAAGTTAACTGCCTCCTTGGTTCAACACATAGGCTTCATTTTACATCAGTAAAATATCTTATATCGCAGGTAATAACGTGGAGCACAGCTAGTTATAAATAAAAACAAAACCTTTATCTCCATTTTTCTCAGAACTAATACAATCATCACTCTGTTGCGTTAATTAGAATACAGCCGGTTTTTGTGATATCATTCAAACTCTTTTAACAACCCGTATGACCTGTTCCAGCTTTTACCACTAACCCATTGTCAGTTTAAATGCAGAATTGTAATAAACTTCGAAAATAAATCTGGAAATGGATCTAATCTACTGAAGAATTTTTCAAATGCAGTTTAATACATAAGTTTCAATTTCGAATACCAAAATGTAAGCGCTATGAAATCCTACTTGATAATGTTGAAATTATAATGAATAAAAAAGATACATTTACTTTCGAAAGTAATAATGGTAACATTATTAAATGCTCGGAGGAACTATTTCCTCCGAGATTAAATGATATAATATTAATAATTAATAAATATATTATAATATTAATGATAATAGTGAATTAAGTATCTGAATGCCTGCATTTCCAATTTTAAAATTATAACACGTAGATGGGAACTTGTTGTTCCAGATACCAAAAACAATGAGGGACTTATTTAGGTACCTTTGCAGCGTTGACGCGTTAAGTGACGACTGCCGCTCCCTGCCGTAATCGACCAATAAAACTATATCGTACCAACAGGGTCAAAAGAGGCGAGAACACTGTTATCTCCTGGCGGTTGTTTTAAGGGATTAAACCGGTGTATTTGCCCATCCAGTTGAAAGCATATTTTTAAACACATTTTGCACATATAATTCATATTTGTATTGTTTTTTATATTGTTCCTTTTTGCATAAAAATGCATTCAACTCGAATAAAATCATTGATGAAACCAACAACCTAAAAATTTTCCGCGACAAATTCACGATTTTCGAAATTACTTTTAGCACATTAAACCTCGGAACAGATGTATTACCTGGATACATTACTCTAAGCGTTGGCTCTTTACCGCGTCGGAAATTCTTTGCAATGTTTTCCTTGAAGCTCGCTAAAAATGGAAACAGGCGAACAACGTACGACATGTCTCTTCCCATTTTGCCGCTGTGGCCTTAAAACGGAGGTACATGTGAACACAGACCGACTGCGGACTTTTTAAGATCAGTGAGGGACACGTAAGCGAAGATTATTGTAGACTGTAAGCTTGGAAATACTTTATTGGGTTTGCCGCAACAGCTGTATTTCTATGGAATGCATTAGGATAGACGAATTTTTTTTTATTAAACTAAATAATTACTATTTTATATATAACTATCAAAACTATTTTATATATAGCAAATATTTTAATGCTCACACGATTTTTTGAGAATGTACTCGTATATTATATATGCATGTTTATTATATTATATTGCATTTTAAAACATTGACATTTAATATCGACATACAGTGATGTATTTTGCAGCAATTCTACATTGACGGATACTGAGAAAGACCGTGTATAGTTTGCCTGAGTACCTAATAATTCTTATTACATTGCGAATTCATTACATTCATGAGTTTTTTTCGAACTGACTTCTGCTGAAAGCTGCAAATGGCTTCATCGGGCAATTGGAGAGCGCATATGGCTCTCGGCCTTGAAAAATAAACAAGAAGCGAAAGCCCAGAGTGGGACTAGAACCTCGGCTTAGGGCGTTGAGGGGACGGCTAGGTAACCTAGTATATGTTTGGGGAGAGAATTCGCTGGTTACGCGAATAGGGACTGAGTCATTCTACGGGGACTCGCGGTGATGGCCCCCTCAGGGGCAGGGGTGGAGCCTTGTTGTCGGTTTGTGAGTGTTTTTAGTATTAAGGCTAATTCAGATAGGGTTATCTGGAGCGTCTGGCTCGTCCCGTGGACGCCGACGTTTACGCGCGCGAGGTGAGATATCATTATTAACTGCTGTTGTATAATCAGCAGAGGAGACAATGAGTGGGTTTGAATGCACTATTGCTAAGTCAACGAAGCGTTTAGACGCTAACTTTAGGTACTGCGAGATTGTAACCAGCCCCAAGTGTATGTGATGCTTGATACTAAGTATGAACCACGGTGCATCCCTTGGTTTACACATAAACTTATTTTGAACGAGCTGTTCCCCGCGGTATAAGATATTCTCTCCCACTTAAATATAATCTAAAATCGCTTCGTTAAGTCGCATTAAAGGGCACCGTCCGTGCGATGTAAATATTGGTTTATTTTACAAAAACAAAAAGTTTTTCTTAAATAAAAGTGGCCTATGTTTTCTTTATTACATCAGCTATCTGTCAACAAAAGTCCCGTACAAATATGTCCAGCCACTTCAGAGATTATCGGGAATAAACAGACAGACAAAAAAATAGAAAATGTTGTTTTGGTATGTACCATATATTACATTGACCCTGCAAAATACGCAACCGAGTAATGAAAACAATGGCAAGCATAAACAAGCGTTAGATTATGCTGATTATTACATGACATGTGTTGATTCTGAGATGAGTTTTTGCTCGTATTAAAGTTAGCTCTTTCGAAGTTATTTAGAGTTTAATTCTTACTAAATATGACTATGACAGTATAGGAAAGCTGGAAAAAAAATACCTAGAGAATCTAGCTTTAGTAGCGTGCATAGAGATTTTGAGTAGGGTATGCAAAATGAGGGACACCAATCGCAAAAATATTTAATAATTTATATTATAGTCAAATTGAGTGCTGTTAAAAAACGTATGCACTTTTCGTAATAAATGTACCATTAGGCTTTTTCATTGACACTTACTTGGGTGACGAACCTTCAATTTGTCATGGATACCGGCGATCCATTTGGGGCGGTGTTAAATGCATTAAGAACCACCCTAACTTGGGTTCGTAATGTTTGCTAATTAACGAAACATTTGTCTTGGGCTTAAGTGTTTGTAGATTTTATACCTTTTCGATTTTCCCTTTAAAGTAGTGAGTTACAGGTATTTTTAAAACGATTTGGGTTTATATCAAAAACTATGTCGGTTGATGTCTTGGTAGGCTGGCGAGTATAACTCTACTTGTTGTAACATGAATAAAACGACGTATCCCTTTCTTACGAAACACTTTAATTTTGTTTTAGATGGGGATGGGATTCGCAAAAAATTCGATGTTTGGTAGATAGGTAATAACAATCTTTAGTGGAACAGATTCAGATATAAGTATTATATACTGCACGTCTAAACTAGAAAACACATTAGAAATTGTTTGTTATGACATAGAAGTAAACAATAATATTATTCCTTATCTATACAGTCGTAGTATTAGTAGCTGCTTAAACATTAATTCAATTATTGACATTTTTGTAATTCCTACGGCTATGTCACGCAATATTCAGAAATCAAATTAGTTTGGAATGACGCCATACGAATGTTTAGTAACATGAAACGTTATAAGTGCGTATAAAATGATATTACTGAAGCAATAAATATTGAAAATATTTAAATAAACTTGTTATATGTATACTCTTTAAATTACGAACACACTGTTTCAGCAGATAATGGCAGTGCTCATTGAGTATAACCTTGTGTACCAGGCGTGGCGGTAATTGCAAAAACCTGAACTATTCATGATACAATATTAAGGCCAGCAGTTAACTGTCACGAGTTTTAAGAGTAAGAATAAAAATATCAGTATTATTAAAATAAGTGAACTACTACTCTGAACAGCAAAGAAATGGATTTATAGTTTGTTGCAAACAAATTGCTTTAATCAAAC